>JAIUZE010047944.1:0-14866 GCA_022085475.1 Heliosperma pusillum | reverse complement strand
CGACCGGCCGCAGGTCAACCGATCGGTTGGGAGCCCCCTATAGTTTGGTTGAGTTTTGAAGTCAAGATAAGTGCCCCAACCGGCCGACGGGCTGGGAGTACCCTATATGTTGTCAAATTTTTAAAGTGTCCCCTAACCCCCAGCCGGCCGACCGGCCGACCGGTCAGCGGACTGGCTGGGACCCCTGTATATTGTTTTGAGTATTATGATATTGCCTTGGTCGCCCAGCCAGCCGGTCGGCCGGCAGTTGCCTGACCGGCTGGGGACCCCTTGTAGGTTGTGTTTTCCTCTTTAAACATGACTTCACATGAGACAGTTTCTATAGTTAGTTTATGTTATAATATTATGGAATGACCTTTTATATTTATATAGGTACGATATTGTGTCTCACATGATTTATTCACATGCTTAGTGGCGGTTTTGGTTTTTTAGCTCATTTGAGTCATGTATATCTTGAGTAGTCCGTTGAGTCATATTTGTTAGATGATATGGAACTCTTATTTCCCGTTTGTACCTTTATACTTGTAAACTTTATATTGGAGCAATAGAGGTACATTCTATTGATATGTTAGTGGGTATATGACGACGTTGTTGGGAGGTGAACGCATAGTGTTGATCGACCCGACCGTCAAATGTTGTGTCCTTGCGATGTGGTGTTATTGCATGTATCACACTTGCTTGTTTATTCTAGACTCCATCTTCTATGTGGTTTAGCCGAAATATGGTGCTTTTGCTCTTTCCGCCACTTTCGTGTGGTTCAGCCGAATTTGGGGTACTCGCTTCCGTGTAGTTTAGCATGAGGATCGAGTTTTGGATGCAAAACTTTTATCGCATGTTGAATCAGTTTAGGTTTATTGATATTGTTTATATATGATGATGATCAAGTTCATATTTGATGATGATGATGATGATTGTAGACATAACAAATGTCCTACATTGTCAAAATAGGGTCAAAAGTCAAATGTTGACATATAGGAAAATTTATCGCTTCGATAATGGGTCGGTGGATTTTAGCCTGAACAAGTATGACGGTGTTCAGTCCGTCTTTTCAAAAATATAAAATCGGTCCACTCGAGAAATGAGTATGCTATATTTTTCATACAAAGCATGAGACATAAATTCTAATTCGTTGGACTAAAGCCCACTAGACGAAGGTTAATAAGTCCAAAAGTATCTCAAAAATAAAAAGAAAGGAAAACGAGCACCATGCATAAAGAGCATAGGAGACGTGATCCATTTTTGATACAAGAGTATCATCATGTTTCATCATAATGATTGGTTTATTTTCTAAGGTAAGAGTTGGTCAGCAACAAATATGTGGTTTGTTACACAAAATGTGGAAATTGGCATGAGAATAGGAAGTGAGTCAACCACTCAACAAAATGCATGAGGAAAGCAGTAACATTAGGAAGTGGAAAAGTCCACGTACAAAAAGAAAGGGAAAAAGGATCAAAGTTTTTGGTTTTCTTCTGGGAACTTTTGTACGTAACAAAAAAAGAAGAGAGAAAACACTCTCATTTTGGGACTAATCTCCACAAAACACAAAATTACCACACACAAATATACACCATAAACCCCAAATTCTCTCTACAAAAAATCTCTTCTAAGGGAAAAATTTAGAGAAAAAGAAAGTGTTCATTTCTAGTCATCTAGATTCGAATATTAACTACTCTTTGATCCGACATCAAGCATCTGTTGCAGTCATATTGAAGAGGAGGAAATCCAATTTGTCAAAGGAGAATTAAGTCTTCAAATCAAGATCCTCCTACATATTTAATTTGCAGAAATTTAATCAGAAGAATAAATAGAGATTGTGCCCGAAATCCTTTGATCAATAAAAATTATTATTTTGTATCTTTATTTGTGTTTTTCTATTGTTACTTATAGATTAACACGAATTTTTTGTTACCAATTTGGCCCGCCCGGTGGGACTTCTCTACTACTCATCTCTTTTTCTACACAATCAAATTTCACAACAGTCTTTCCGATGGCCTCCAAAAAGATATCCGCCATGTCGAAGAGGATGACATCCAAATCTGATGACGAAAGCATAACCTGTCACGGTGCATCTCCTGATCGATTCCCTATCAATGTTTCCACAAGGAGCAGGACCGGGTCCATCCTCATCCGTACACTGCAGCGAAACTCCGTTCTGCATCCGTGCCTACGAGGCCCGCAAATCTAACGTCATCATCAATGCTTCCAAGGAGTCATATGGTGCCGGCGACTCTAGGCCATTTGATTATCCTGTGTTTGGTTCTCTTCCTCGTGTTCAAGTCGACAACCCTCAGTTTGTTTCGTCAAAATTTCGAGAGATGGTGTACGGCACTTTTGAGAATATGACTGTTCACAACAACCCGTTGTTCGAGCCATTACCGTAGAGGATAGCCACAGTAGCACCGATTCATCTCCGTCGTCACCACAAAAGCGTAACCGGGAGATGTCGAGCGAACAATCATATTCTTTGGTGGCGTCCGTCATGGTTATTGAGAGCAGTAATATGGAGGAACAACTCAACAAAATGAAAACCATTCTTGACGAACTCAAGAAAGATAACGAAAAGAAAGCCAAACAGATTGCTAACTTGACGAAAAAGTTGGAGAAGCGACCCGCGTCGTCCTTTCAAAGTGATGATAGTGATGACTGCAACGACGATGATGATGATTGTGACAAAGGTATTTCGTTTACTGCCAAAGACGTCCAAAAGATGATCGTGGAGGCCTTCAAAAGTCAGTTCGACGGAAATTTTAACTCCATTGGCAATCACCGTTACGTCAAGCCGTATATTAAGAGAATTGACTGCATGAGGATGCCTCTCGGTTACCAACCGCCAAAGTTTCAGCATATTGATGGAAAAGAAAACCCCAAGCAACATATTGCCCATTTCATTGAAACTTGTAACTCTGCCGGTACTGATGGCGATCTCCTTGTCAAGCTATTCGTCCGATCCATGAAGGGGATTGCTTTTGATTGGTACACGGATCTAAGCGCCGAGTCGATCAACAGTTGGGACGAGATGGAGAAAGAGTTTCTTAATCGCTTTTACAGTACGCGACGTATTGTAAGTATGACTGAACTCACTAACGCGAAACAATGGAAGGATGAACCCGTCATCGATTACATCATTAGGTGGCGCGCGTTAAGCCTTGAGTGTAAAGACCGCATGTTGGAGACTTCTGCTGTTGAAATGTGCATCCAAGGAAGAAAGCTGGATCTAGTCTACATCCTCCAAGGCATCAAGCCAAGGACATTCCAAGATTTAGCTACTTGAGCTCACGACATGGAAATTACCATCGCTAGCCATTAAGGATGACTTTTCACTTATTCGGAATCAAAGATGGAGAGAAAAGAGTTTAAGAAAAGTGACAAGGCGTTTAATAACGCTTCAAATGAGGTTATGACAGTTTCTACTTCTAATCCGGTGAAAATCTCGGCTCGACCCAAAACAGACAAGAAGGTGGCGACGTACTCGAACGATATGCGCAAGCCATGACTAACTTTGAAAGAGCTTGAGAAGAATACGTATCATTTTCCGGATTCCAACCTAGCGGGGATGTTAGAGGATCTTTTGGAGAAAAAGGTAATTAAGCTTCCAGAGTCTAAATGACCAAATGAAGCTGGACGTACAACAAATCTGAAATATTGCCGATATCATAGGGTTGTGAGTCATCCAATTGAGAAATGCATAACCCTCAAAGAGAAAATAGTGCAGTTGGCCGAGGATGGGAAGATTCTCTTGGATCTAGATGATGTCGCTGAATCCAATTGCATTTTGGTGCATGTGAATGTCGAAAGTGCTAAGTCATGCCCTCATTCTCCAAATAAATAATTTGCATGAATGATTCAGTTTGGAACACTTGAGCCAGCGGTCGTCGTCATGCCCACAGAGCCTATGTCTATCATGGCACCAAAATTTGTCGTTCAAAATCAAGAGGACGCCAATGAAAAGTGAACCCTTGTGACTAAGCAAAACAGTCAAACACCACAATCCCAATGTAGAAGATCAACTCATTAGAAAGCAGCAAGATATTCGTACAACAAGGAAAAAAGAATCGTTGTGAACTCGTCGCTAGATGTCACGTCACCAAAGAAAATCAATCAATGTTGTGACAACCCTCGCGAATGCGGAAATAAAACATACAAGCATGTGATTAATATAGCGGAAGATACGGTATTTTTAAAACCTTTTTACATGCAATTAGAAAAGTACGAGGAATGTCAATAATTACAAACCAAAGTATAAAATACTACAAGAGACGTAGTCTCTTAAAATGTTACCCAAAATCAAAGTTATTAGCAACTAGCTAAACAACGTCTAGAGGTGACTCATCTAGGCCAACGCCCGCTAGCTCACACCCGAACCCAAAATACCACAAGCAAAAAGCCATCCAATCAAGCAACCTGTTCATCCATGAAAAACATGAACGCCACAATCAGTGGGGAGTAACTCCCGGTTCTCCCAGCCATATCACAATAAACGTACATAAACGGTAATACGAAAGTAGAAGCATGCATATATAAATATACATGTGAAATACGAGAAGGATAAATAGGCAATTTAATATATAAAGGTAAGAGCATATGAAGCACAAATCCGTAACCATCATATTATAGAAAGACTCGGGGATGACACTCTTAGGCAACCATACACTCACTAGGACTTGCATCTCACCGTTAGCGGCATAAGTTTGATAAGATTGAGACTCGACAAACAAACCACGCCTAGTCATCCAAAGATCATGAATAATCAATCATATAATCATCCAACCAAATTTAAAATACGTTGACGACATCTCTCACGGTAAATGACACGCACTAGCACCGTGTACATGCAAGTATGATTAAAAGGCATCCACGGGATAAAACATTGCCCTGAACGCATACACGATTCAATTCATTTCATATATGTAGACTAATTTCCTCCCGGTAGAACGACGATCATAATACGGTCCTAGTCTAAATCTGGCCAGACTCTCAGAATCACATTTTCCGATTCGACATGCGATAAACATTTCGCATCCAAGACTCGGTCAATCATAGACGCCGAGTACCCCAAATTCGGTCAACGTTCACGAAAGAGGCGAAAAAGAGCACAAGCCTCATAACAAGCGGTACGCTACATGCAATGACACCACCTCGCAAGTATACAACTTTTGACGGCCGGGTCGATCAACGCAAAGCGTTCGCCTCCCAACAACGTCGTCATATGCCCACTAACACATGCAACCAAGCAGTAAGGATACACTCCCTGTTCCCACATTCCAGCCTTACGAACGTGGAGGTAGCCAAGGGATTGAGAGTACCAAGGACATAGAAAATTAGTGCTCAAACCGTAACATGTGTAAAACCGACTCAAAGTGGGTCATATCAAAAACTGTCACAAAATATATGATACAAGCGAATGAAATATCATAAATTCGAAACATTAATATTCAAAGTCATTACGTAAATTTATACGATAAACGAACCATCGGAAATATTATAAATTAAGATTTAAGAAAGAAAGAAGAAAGGAACTCCAGCAGGGTGCCAGTCGGTCAGGTGGACCGGCTACCGGCTACCCGGCTGGCATCATATATCATATGAAAACTTAAATGAAAAAGCAGCGTGTCCCAGCCGGTCAAAGGGACCGGCTGCCGGCTACCCGGCTGGGACCAAAGTCATACGACAAAATGAAGTCAAATGTGGTGTATGTCTTAGCCGGTCGGCTGACCGGCTGTCGGTCGGCCGGCTGAGACCAATTATATACCAAAACCTTTACGTAACACAATTAAACATCAGCCACTCCCCAGCCGGTCAGCTGACCAGTTGCCGGTCGGCCGGCTGGGATCAATATCACACGAAATTCACAATTTCACTAAGGTTCAACATTCAACAATCATCATCTAACATCACAAATCATCAATTCTCATTATCAATTACCAACTAACAACAACTATCATGAACACACAATTCCTAAGATTACTAATCATATTCTAAATACGATCACTAACATAGAAAACACATAAAACACGTAAATGATATCAAGTAACCCTTCACCGTTACCTTTTTGCGTCTTCAATCCGCGTCGATGTCCTCTTATATCAAGAAGAAGTCTTTGTCGGGGTCTTGGAGGTCACCACCTACAATTTGATAATAAAAGATGAATATAATTCACCTTTGAGAAAGACGGATAAATTGAAAAGCGAGAAAGACGGTAATTTTATTACCAATTAAGATAGAGGACGATGAGAGGGAAAGAATAAGACGAACTTGAGTGAATTTGAGCGAGAAACGAAGGAGTAGCGATGATTTAAAGCTTGAACAATTATGGAGGTTAGGGTTTGATGTTTACTTGGTGAGGAAGCAAAGAAGAAGGAGATTGAATGAGGGTGAACTTAGGGTTATGAGGGAGTATAAGGAGTAAGTGGAAAACATATGGGAAAAGCCCAAAAACGTCTTAAGACGTAACTTACTCGGAATCTTGCGTAAAGTCCAAATACGAACTCGGAAATTCTAAATTAGACACGGAAAATTTAATTCACGACTAAAACTAAATTTCGCTGAAAAGTATCCGTAAAATATTTTTACTATAAAAATAGGGTACATTTGCGGGTGTTACAATCACCCCACCTTTTAAAAAGTTTCGCCCTCGAAACTTGAGCGAAAGAAAGATACCTTAAACGAATAGGCTTGGATATTTACTACGCATAGAAGCTTCCGTTTCCCACGTCTCTTCTTCAACATTGGCACATCTCCACAAGATTTTCACTAAAGGAACTACTTTACTTCTCAACTTCTTATCCTTGCGATCTTGAATGCGGATCGACTTCTCTTCAAAGGATAAAATCGGTTCAAGCTCGGGCATTTCAGCTTGAAAAACATGGCTTGGATCACTAACGTACTTTCTCAATTGAGAAACATGGAATACATCATGAACCTTAGCCAAATTTGGGGGCAAGTCCAATTTGTAAGCAACGGCACCAATCGTTTTCACAATATCAAAGGGTCCAATGTATTTGGGGCTCAATTTACCCTTAACACCAAACCGTTTAACACCCTTCATCGGAGATACTTTCAAGAATACTTTATCTCCAACTTCAAATTCTAACGGTCTTCTTCGGATATCGGCATAAGATTTTTGTCGATCCTGAGCGGCTTTCATTCTATCACGAATGACCTTCACATGATCAATAGTCTCAACAAGAACATCGGGGCCTAAGTCACGAACATCACTCAATTGATTCCAACATATAGGACTTCGGCATTTTCTTCCATAAAGAGCTTCATAAGGAGCCATCTTGATCGGGGCATGATAACTATTGTTGTAAGAAAACTCCACTAACGGTAGACTCTTTTCCCAACTAGATTGGATATCGAGTGCACAAGCCCTAAGCAAGTCTTCTAAAGTCTGAATAGTCCTCTCGGTCTGACCATCGGTAGCGGCATAAAATGCGGTACTCATCAACAATTTACTACCCATGGCTTCTTGTAAAGCCTTCCAAAATCTCGAACAAAACCTCGGATCTCGGTCGGATATAATCTCCTTGGGAACACGGTGACAACCCTCGCGAATGCGGAAATAAAACATAACAAGCATGTGATTTATATAGCGGAAAAATACGATGTTTTTAAAACTTTTTACATGCAAATAGAAAGGTACGAGGAATGTCAATAATTACAAACCAAAGTATAAAATACTACAAGAGACGTAGTCTCTCAAAATGTTATCCAATATCAAAGTTAATAGCAAACTAGCTAAACAACGTCTAGAGGTGATTTATCCAGGCCAACGCCCGCTAGCTCACACCCGAACCCAAAATACCACAAGCAAAAAGCCATCCAATCAAGCAACCTGTTCATCCATGAAAAACATGAACGCCACAGTCAGTGGGGAGTAACTACGGGTTCTCCCAGCCATATCACATTAAACGTACATAAACGGAAATACAAAAGTAGAAGCATGCATATATAGATATACATGTGAAGTACGAGAAGGATAAATAGGCAATTCAATATATAAAGATAAGAGCATATGAAGTACAAATCCGTAACCATCATATTATAGAAAGACTCGGGGATGACACTCTTAGGCAACCATACACTCTCACTAGGGCTTGCATCTCACCGTTAGTGGCATAAGTTTGATAAGATTGAGACTCGACAAACAAACCATGCCAAGTCATCTAAAGATTACAAATAATCAATCATAAAACCATCCATTCAAACATACAATACGTTGACGACATCTCTCACGGTAAATGCCACGCACTAGCACCGTGTACATGAAAGTATGATTAAAAGGCATCCACGGGATAAATCATTGCCTTGAACGCATACACGATTCAATTCATTTCGTATATGTAGACTAATTTCCTCCTGATAGAACGACGATAATAATACAGTCCTAGTCTAAATCTGGCCAGACTCCCAGAATCACATTTTCCGATTCGACATGCGATGACATTTCGCATCCAAGACTCGGTCAATCATAGACGCCGAGTACCCCAAATTCGGTCAACCTTCACGAAAGAGGCGGAAAAGAGCACAAGCCTCACAACAAGCGGTACGCTACATGCAATGACACCACCTCGCAAGTATACAACATTTGACGGACGGGTCGATCAACCCAAAGCGTTCGCCTCCCAACAACGTCGTCATATGCCCACTAACACATGCAACTAAGCAGTAAGGATACACTCCCCATTCCGACATTCCAGCCTTACGAACGTGGAGGTAGCCAAGGGAATGAGAGTACAAAGTACATAGAAAATTAGTGCTCAAACCGTAACATTTGTAAAACCGACTCAAAGTGGGACATATCAAAAACCGTCACAAAACATGCGATACAAGCGAAGGGATTAACATATATTCGAAACATTAATATTTAAAGTCAACTTATAGAGTCAAACTCGGAAGTCAAAAAAAGTCAAAGTCAAACCCGAGACTTGAGACCCGAGACTCAAACCCGACAATTGGAGAGGGCTACAAACAAATCATCAATGCAAGAAGACTAAGTCCAAAGGGTCGAGGAAAGTCAAGGCGGAAACTAGAATTCAAAGGTTCAACTTTGGGAAAACTGGCTGCAAGAAACGCTGCCAGCGCCAGACGACGCTGCCAGCGTCCCACGACGCTGCCATCGTCCACGGACCCTGGCAGCGTCCTGGTCTCAGGCACGCGATCCTCATTTTTCCGACTTATCTTTAACATACAACCATCATCAATTATCATCACAAACCATCAATTCTCATATCAATTATCAACTAACAACAACCATCATCAACAACACAATTCCTATGATTACTAACCTTATTCTAAATACGATTTCTAACATAGAAAACACATTAAAACACGTAAATGATATCGAGTAACCCTTCACCGTTACCTTTATGCGTCTTTAAACGATTTATAAGCCTTCCTCCACTAGATAGTAATCCTTATCGGGATCTTGAAGGTCTCCACCTAAACAAAGACGACAAATGATGAATATAATTCACCTTTGAGAAAGACGGATAAATTGAAAAGCGAGAAAGACGGTAATTTTATTACCAATAAGGATAGAGGACGATGAGAGGAAAAGAATAAGACGAACTTTAGTGAATTTGAGCGAGAAACGAAGGAGTAGTGTCGATTATAAGTTTCAGCAAGAACGGAGCTTAGGTTTTGGGTGGTTACTAGATGAGGAAGAAGAAGTGAGTTGTGAGGGAGTTTAGGGTTTGAGGGAGTGTAAGGGAGTGAGTGGAAAAATTATGGGAAAAAGCCCATAAGGGCCTTAAGACGTAACTCACTCGAAATCCCGAGTAAAGTCCGAAAACAAACTCGGATTTTCTAAAATAGATACGGGAAATTTAATTCTAGACTAAAACTAAAATTTGCTGAAAAGTATCCGTACAATATTTTAAAATACAAATAGGGTACATTTGCGGGTGTTACAATCACCCCACCTTTTAAAAAGTTTCGTCCTCGAAACTTGAGAGTAGAAAACAAAAGTATCAAAGACAGGAATCAATTTTCAAAATCAACACGAAAACTTTTACAAGGGACACATTTATGAAACGAGGTTCTTCTCGAAAATGGTTTGAAGAGATTTTTCATAAGTGTGAAACTTTACTTACGGATCTCAAGAGTGCCCGTCGCGAACGAGAACTCTAGCTATCAAAAATCAAATCAATGTCGAAATAGTGAAATCGAAAATCAAAACGAATGTTAGTAAGTGCAGGACTAGTCACCAGACGTCTCCAAATATAAAAGCAAAAGAAATCCATTTTCTCCAAAAAGAGGGTACACAATCCATCTTTAGACTTCTTTGAAAAGTTAAATTAGAAATACAATATGGAAATTTGAAGGTTTTCTCAAAGATAAAATCAAAATAACAAGACATTACACAAACATAGAGCGACTCGCATATCTCACACACAATTCAGGGTAACAAAATATATACAAAACACGCAAAAACGAAACAAATCGAACTCTTAGGGATAGGAAGATCACGATGAAGTCGGCAGGAAGTTCTACAAGAATTCGACATCACTAACTCTTCTAATAAACTAGTCCTCAAGAGAATGTAATTTACCTCAATTACACTTTAACTATCCTAAATCGCCAAACTCCATAAACATTATTTACAACAATCACAATCAAAGCAACAAACAAAATTATCTAAGATCCAACTAGCCTCATCCCAGATCTCACGACAAGGAAAAGTCCACGATCCATTATCGATTATAATAATTCTTTAATACGCCATAACATCCTTAATTCGATCATTACTACACTCGAAGCCTCAAATATAAATAGTCACATTAGCAAACTATGGTGGTTACTAATCCTCAAGATAAATGGGTTCACCATTCTAACTCTATAATCCATAACAACTGAGGACTCACTATCCAAAGCTTGCAACGAACATTTCTCAATCTCAAACTATGATTCCTTAAGCATAAAAGAGAATTACTAATTTCAAACCACAAATGACCAATCACTTTGCAATCAGACAACCATTCAAATCATCTAGTTCATCTAAAACTCAAAATGAATCGATTTTCATTTATGACATATACTCCTCAAACTTTGGTTACCGGCTTAATTACCCTAAAGCAAAGTCTCTTTTAGAATCCACCAATTAGAGACATATAATTCCCAAACGATATCCCAAGCAACCGTTCACTACTACAAATTCATGCAATAACAATGCCCCATCAACAACGCATACTCACGAAAATTAAGAAAAACCGTTGTGGAATGGATAATTATTTTTCCGCGGAATTTTATTAAACCTAATAACAACGGTATTAGTTTTTCGAACATTGTTATTAGTTTTAACAACGGGGTGAACTACAATAACCGTTGTAAATAAATAAACTAATAATAACAGTTTATTCTATATCCATTGTTATTAATTTGGCGCGAAATAAGGAAAAGTAATAACAACGGGCACGAACAAACCCGTTGTTATAATGTGTTATTAATTTGGCGCAAAATTTTGCGTAAATTAATAACAACGGATATGATTTTGTTGTACGTTGTTGTTAGTTGTAACAACGGGTATAACTTTGTTAACCGTTGTAAATAAGTAAACTAATAACAACGGTTTACTATGAATAATAACCGTTGTCAATATTAGTTAATAAAGATGAAAAAAACACACAACACTAATAATATTGTACTGCAACACAAAAACACAAACACAAAGCGATTATACTGCATCACAAAACCACAAACACTAAGACATACTCCCTGATCGTCTCTTTGTCATCATCTCCATCTGCTATTTCTTATTAATCAGGTATTCTAATAATTTTTCTTTATTGATTTCCTGAATTTCGTTTATTTGTGAATTAGTTGCCTTATACATTGCATTTTATGAATTAGTTGGCTTATTATTGAATTAGTTTTAATTAGTTGGATTTTCTGAATTACTTGGCTTACTATATATACTACGAATGTAGATAAATGACTCGAACTTGGATGAATGCTGCGAATATGAGTGACCCCAACTATAAGGATGGTTTAGCTGAATTTTATGAAGTCGTTGCGAACAATTTGAATGGTTCTTCTAGTATTCCATGCCCTTGTGAAAGATGTGGTAATATTAGGTATATGGCTATTCCGGACGTTAAAATTCACCTAGAAAAGTATAGTTTTAGTCGATCCTATACCCGTTCGATTTTTCATGGGGAATCATTAGAGGAAGAGAATAACTTTGAAGAAGATGATCTTGAGGTATACGAAAGGATAACTGATGATCCCGAGTTTGCCGAGTATGTTGAGTTGGAAGCAGACGAGTTGAATGTTGGGTCTACAGATAATGAAGAAAAAGATGAGGAATCAAATGCTTTTGAAGATGAAAACATTAATTTGGATGACCTTGACAACATGTATAAGAAGTTGTGTGAGTCTGAAGCGCCTCTATACCCTGGTTGTAAGTACACAAAGATGTCGGCTGTGGTGAAGTTGTATAATATCAAGGGGCAAATGGGGTTAGTGACACATGTTTCACTAGTTTATTAGCCTTGATAAACGACATGCTTCCAGATGGTAATGTTCTTCCCGTTAAGACATATGAGGCTAAAAAACTAATTAGAGGGGTGGGTATGAAATATGAGAAAATACAAGCATGTCCAAATGATTGCGTTTTGTATCGAAAATTATATCAAAACTTAACCAATTGTCCGGTTTGTTTTGAGTGGCGTTATAAGGATAAGGAAGGGATCCCGGCTAAGGTGTTATGGTATTTTCCAGTGATACCAAGATTCATAAGGATGTTTGCGAATAGCAATGATTAAAAAATGTTAACTTGGCATGAAACTGGAAGAATAAATAATGGGAAGCTAAGACACCCGGCAGATGGTATGCAATGGAAATCGTTCGACGCTAAGTATCCCGAGTTCGGCATTGAACCTAGAAACTTACGTCTAGCGCTGTCCACTGATGGAATGAACCCACATGGAAATATGAGTACCCAACATAGTACTTGGCCAGTAGTGTTGGCAATATATAACTTACCTCCATATGTGTGCATGAAAAGAAAGTACTTGATGTTGTCGTTGTTAATTTTCGGCCCTAAACAACCTGGAAATAATATAGATGTCTATTTGGAACCTCTTTTAGATGATTTGCGAATTTTGTGGGATAGTGGGATAGAAGTATTTGATGCATATAGGAATGAAACTTTAAATTTGAGAGCGATGTTATTGTGTACAATAACCGACTATCCGGCTTATGGCGACCTTTCTGGGCATACGGTGCATGGGAAAGAGGCATGTCCATTGTGTGGGGAGGATATCGAGTCTGAATACTTGAAGTGTTCTCATAAGTATGTGTATTTGGGAAATAGGAGGGGCTTGGATCCTCACCATTGTTATCGCAAGCAGCAGAAAGCATTTAATGGACGTCAAGAACTTCGTCAACCTCCTAGAATTTTGAGTGGGCATGAAGTTTATCAGAAAGTAAAGCATATTGAGATAAAATATGGGAAGAAGAACGGCTCTAAATTGTCTACTCGTGGGTATAAGAAAAGATCCATATTTTTTGATAAACTTCCATATTTGCCTGACCTGGAGGTCAGGCATTGCCTCGATTTCATGCACATTGAGAAAAATGTCTGTGATAATATTATCAATACCCTCCTGAATGTTCCCGGTAAAACAAAGGATAACGCCGCAGCTAGGGAAGATATGCAAATGATGGGTATTATGCTAGAGTTGGCACCACAGAAGAGAGGTAATGGTACATTTTTACCGCCAGCAGCTTATACCCTTTCACGGAATGAGAAAAAAGAGTTTTGTGCATGCTTGAATGGAATTAAAATGCCACATGGTTATTCGTCCAACATCAAAAGCCTTGTGTCGATGCAAGACCTAAAACTCACCGGGTTAAAGTCACATGATTGCCACACTTTGATGCAACAATTACTATCCGTGGCTATTCGTTCCATTTTACCTGAAAAGGTACGATATGCTATTACCAAATTTTGTCTCTTCTTCCAGTCCATATTCGATAAAGTCATCGATCCCGATGATGCGGATTCATTGCAGGACCTCGTTGTCACCTCTCTTTGTCATTTTGAAATGTATTTTCCACCCTCTTTCTTCACTATCATGATTCACCTGACCACTAACTTGGTTAGGAAGATTTTGTACCTTGGGCCCGTGTACTTGAGATACTAGTATCCTTTCGAAAGATTGATGAAAGTGTACAAGGACTATACATCTAATCGGTATCGTCCAGAAGGTTGTATTGCTGAACGTGCTATATTAGACGAAGCTCTTGCATATTGTTACGCTCATCTCTCCCCTGAGGAGTTAATTGGCGTTCCAAAGAATTGTCATAGTGACTGGATGACCGGAAAAGATATTAGGGGCCGGGTTGAAAAAATTGTGGCACGTGATGTAACAACCCGAAAAGTACCCAATTTTTCTAGTAAAATATCTTACGAGTACTTTTCAGCAAAACTTGAGTTTTAAAATAGAATTTATTGTTACGAGTCGTATTTTGAAATTCCGAGTTCGTATTTGGAATTTCTGAGAGATTTAATGAAAATCCCGTTTTTAGTCATCTTTGACTTTTCTTGACTTTTAAGTCGTCTTTGACTTTTCTTGACTTTTTAAAGTCGTCATTGACTTTTATTGACTTTTAAGTCGTCATAAACTTTTCTTGACTTTTAAGTCATCTTTGACTTTTCTTGACTTTTAAGTCGACTTTGACTTTCGTGGACTTTTTCCGACTCGCCTTGTAATTTTGAAGACCGAAATTTTATTTAAAAAAAATAATATTTTTAATTTATTTTTATTAAGATTTATTTGGATTTATGATAATTTAATATAATTATTTTGAATTTATTCGGAATTAAAGAATAACTTTTACGGTTTTAATCCGAACGTCATTT
>JAIUZE010047937.1:0-36421 GCA_022085475.1 Heliosperma pusillum | reverse complement strand
TACTTTTACCGACGACTTGAGTAGATATGGATATGTCTACTTGATGAGGCATAAAAGTGATGCTTTTGAAAAGTTCAAAGAATTTCAAAATGAAGTAGAACACCAATTGAATAAAAAGATTAAAACCCTACGATCCGATCGTGGTGGTGAATACTTGAACCATGAATTTGATTCACACCTGAAAGATTGTGGTATAGTATCACAATGGACTCCTCCTGGAACACCTCAATTAAACGGTGTATCCGAAAGGAGAAATCGAACTTTATTAGATATGGTTCTATCTATGATGAGTCTAACAGAGCTTCCTGATTATTTTTGGGGTTTTGCTATCTTATCTGCAATATTTTCACTAAATCGAAGCCCGACTAAAGCGGCAAACAAGACTCCATATGAGATATGGACAGGAAAAGTCCCGTATTTGTCATTTATGAGAATTTGGGGATGCGAGGCTTTTGTTAAGAATAAGTCTGACGATAAACTCGCACCCAAATCTGACAAATGTCTTTTTGTAGGATATCCAAAGGAATCACGTGCTTATTACTTCTACAATAAACACTAGGACAAAGTGTTTGTGTCTCGTGATGCAGTCTTTTTAGAAAATGATTTTATTTCTAAAAGACAGAGTGGGAGAAAATTTGAACTTGATGAAGTCCAAAAGCCACAAACCGAAAAGGACGACGAGGAAAACGTTCCCTCTTCGTCTGACACGGTCATTATTCTTTCGGAACCTAGGAGGTCAAGCAGAATTAGTCATCAACCTGATAGATACCTTGGTAATTATAGAGTAAGGTGATGACTCTATGTGTTTCTTTTTTGAAGTAACGACCTACTACCTACAAACAATGCCATTTCTGTCCCGCCTCAAAGCGATGGCTGGAGCCATGCAAGTCCGAAATGGATTCTCTGACGCACAATCACGTTGGGACTTGGTTGTTTACCTAGAGGTAAGACTCTTCATTTAAGTGATCTATAAGATCAAAAGTGGCATAGACAAACATAATGATGTTTATAAAGCAAGATTGGTGGCAAAAGGTTCACCCAAGTTCATGGTCTTCACTATGACGAAACCTTCGCCCTAGTCGCCATGCTTCGATCCATAAGGATTATCTTAGCGGTTGCCGCATTTCATAATTATGAGATTTGGCAAATGGATGTCAAAACCGCCTTCTTGAATGGGATTCTAGAAGAGGAAGTGTACATGACACAACCTGAAAGTTTTGTGGATCCATCAAACCCTAAGAAGGTATGCAAACTTAAGAGATCCATCTATGGTCTTAAACAAGCATCCAGGAGTTGGAATCATCGTTTCGATCATGTAATTAAACAAAATGGTTTCACTCGAAGTGTCGAGGAACCGTGTTTATACATGAAGTTTAGTGGGAGTAAAGTAACTTTTCTAGTCTTGTATGTAGATGACAAACTACTCATTGGGAATGATATTCCAATGCTCACTTCTGTAAAGGAGTGGCTAGGAATACATTTCCAAATGAAAGACTTAGGAGAGGCCCAGTGCATCTTAGGTATCCGGATCTATAGGGATAGATCTAAAAGGATACTAGCATTAAGTCAAGAGACTTATATGGATAAGATTCTTGATCGGTTCAACATGAAAGACTCTAAGAGAGGCTTTATTCCTATGGGAAGTGGGATCACTTTGAGCAAGTCACAGTGCCCTACGAAACCCGAGGAGATTGAACGCATGAAATTAATCCCTTACTCTTCAAGCCGTTGGATCAATCATGTATGCTATGAATTTCACTCTTCCCACGTTGCATATGCTTGGAGCATGAAGTTCGTTACCCAAAGCAAATCCAGGTAGAGAGCTGGATAGCCGTAAAGAAACATCTTAATACTTAGAAAGGACTAAGGATCGTTCTTATGTTTGGAGCTAGACTGATATCACGTGTAAAGGGTTACACAGATGCCAGTTTCCAAACAGATAGGGATGATATGAAATCCCAATCCGGCTACGTTTATATGATGAATGGAGGAGCTGTTTGCTGGAAGAGTTTCAAGCAAAGCGTTACAACGGATTCTACAACAGAAGCAGAGTACCTTGCAACGTCTGAAGCTGCAAAGGAAGCTGTGTGGATTCGGCAATTTTTGGAAGGACTATCAGTAGTCCCTACTGCCAAAGATCCTATCACAATTTATTGTGATAACAGTGGGGCTATTTTTCAGGCAAAAGAGCCCAAGTCTAGTAACAAGTCTCGACATGTACTTAGGAAATATCATGTAATTAGAGATTACGTGGACAGAAAGGAAATTGACATTTGTAAGGTTGGGACAGATGACAACATTGCTGATCCTTTAACCAAGCCTTTATCAAAGGCTAAGCCTGATGGTCATGTCGTCACAATGGGATTGAGACGTGTGCCAGAATTCCTTTAGATTATGTAATATGTAATAATTGAATGTTGTATTAATTATTTCATATATGATAATGGCATTTATTGTTTGAGTTTTATGTTAAACTCTTTTATTTAGTTTGACTAAATTTAATACTTTTGTTTTCCGATAGATTGTTGGACCCTATTCAAGTGAATAGGACCCGACCTTAGTCGTTTGTCTACTCACTCAATGAGGTGCCGTCTCGAAATGACTAGAATGTAAGTCGATCGATGGTTGGTTCAGCACCATGGGGTCATGGAGATAACTGGTCGTTTACATTGACATACTGTATGACACTCTGTCGGACAGTGACATTGTAGAGACCCTTAAATCAATTATTTGATGCCTGGTCGTGGCAGGGTCTTCTATCTTATTCCTATAAGTCGATTCTTTTGACTGGCGACCGTCTATCTGAGTCGGTGCAGTTTCCGATTGGTTTTGGTTGATGTTCTAGGTCGTGCCGTTAAAGGAGGCTGATGGACTTCTTCTGGATCATGGTGATCTGCATCATACAGAGTAGATGGATCAACATGAATTGTCCACCCACGTTGGGTACAAACATCTTTAGGCCACTCGAGGAGAAGTTACTGTAAATGCGTGGCCACGCTCGGAAAGAGATCTATGGTAGATTTTCCGGTCAGACAGTTACTCTCCCTATCGAGAAAACCACTCTAGATATGGTCAATCGCAAGTGCGACCTGAAAGACACCTTGCGTTGAGTGGGAGATGTGATAAAGAGACAAGAGAATCGGTGACGCACACTTGTGTCAGACAAGTTGGAGATTGTTGGAGTAGGTGTCCTCCACAATAGTGCGCCACATAATAAATCTTATTATGGAATATAATTGGGATAATTATTGACTATATATATGATTAGTCAGTTGATTAACGTAAATCAATAACGGTTGGCTAACTAGAGTTTTGACTTATTGTCGTTTGACGGCGGTGATCACTGATCCCTTTCGGTCACACCTAAAGGATGAAATCCAAATAGTAACTAATTATTTGTATACGATACAGTTAATTAGTACATTACATATATTCGATATGTACGAGAGTTAATTGTTAGAAATTGAGTTAAGAACTCAAATTCGATTAAGCTTATTTTTCAATTATGCGATAATTGACTAATAAATTTATATCTTATTTTAATACGATTAAATAAGATTTAACTTAGTAATTAATCGTTAAATTACTAAATTAGTTGAGGTTTTGAGATAGAGGTAATTAGTTAATTATATTTACAAGGAGTTGTAAAATAAATTAACTAAGCATTGTGGGACCCATTATATATTGATATAATGGTAAAATATTACTTAAAATGTTAAGTACCTATTATTTATTTAATTGAGTCATATAATTGTTATATGATCAAATTAACACTTAATTATACATGATAATTAAGCATATGATCAATAAGTATTTGTGAGACAAATATCAAAAATCAATATGGATCAAACTAGGCCATAATGGCCGATTATATTGTAGTTACATGGTGATGATTGTTGTTCTTGTTAACACTCTTTAGTTACCAATTGAAAGTGACATAACAAGTAGGATACAATCATCACTTATACTACAACACTCCACCCTAATGCATGTGATTAAAATAAGCAAAATGAGAGCCTTGTGATGCTCATATGGACCGGCCATATTGCCTATAAAAGGGCAATATGGTTGATCATTTTAGTTGTTCATTCACGCTTGTTTTCCTTACTTCTCTCAAAACTCATCTTCTCTCTAAAAACTCTCAAATACTAATATTTACTAAGTATTACTAGTGTAGTAATATAGCCATAATATTAGTAGTATAATATCTATCTTATTATCTAGTTAATAATAAGGGTAGATTATTTGGGTTCATCTTGGTGCAACTTGAAGGAGGTCTTCTAGTTTGGAGATTTCTTGTTCATCCATATTATTAGCTCAAGAACAACAAGAAGGTGTTCTTGTTGTGCCCATATTATTTCCATATCAATGTGAGGAAATTTCTTCTTTTATATAAATGTCTTTATATTTGCATGCATGTTACATAGATCATTAAATACTAAATTAACAAGTAATTTAGCAACTAATTAGAAGAGTCTAATTAAGGTCTATGGACTTTCATTTCCTGCATATGGCATGCTTTCCGGTTGGTCCACATCCGGATACCGTGCTTGTCCTTATTGTCTTCAAACAGATCCTAAATCATTTTTTCTGAAACATAGTCGAAAGGTTAGTTGGTTCGATTGTCATCGTACTTTCTTGAAACATGATCATCATTTCCGCAACAATTGTAAGCATTTTCTAAAGAATAGGAAAACTGAGGATACCACAGTTGCAATCAAATTAACCGGTGCTGAAGTCTGGGATTCGGTAAAAGGTTTACCAAAAGTTGTCGAGTCTTCTGCTGAAGAAATGAAAAGATTGAAATACGACAAAACTGAAGGTTGGTGGAAACAAAGCATATTCTGGGAACTCCCTTATTGGAAGACATTGTTGATTCGACACAACTTAGATGTTATGCACATTGAGAAAAACTTTTTTGAACAGCTTATTAACACGGTGATGAATGTAACAAAGAAAACTTCATTTGGCCCTAAGGGTAAAGCTGACTTTCTTGAGTATTGCTTGAAACGACCCATATCATCTAGGTTTGTTTTAGAGACAACGGAGAAGAAGGCTCTATGCGAATGGGTTGCTAGTTTGAAATTCCCGGATGGTTATGCTTCAGATTTGAGTCGGTGTGTTGACCATAGAAATTTGGTGTTACATTCCATGAAAAGTCATGATTGTCATGTCTTTATGGAACGGTTACTTCCTGTTGCATTGAAACATTTACTCCCGACGAATTCTTGGAATGCTATAACTGAGATAAGCCAATTTTTTAGAGACTTGTGTACTTCTACGATTAAAGTTGATTCCATGGAACATCTAGAGTCAAGAATTGCGGAGATATTATGCAAGTTAGAAATGATATTTCCTCCTTCTTTCTTCAATTCCATGGAGCATTTACCTATTCACTTACCTTATGAAGCGAAAGTTGGAGGACCTGTCCAATATCGATGGATGTATCCATTTGAGAGGTTCCTTAATCATTTGAAAAAGAAGGTTGGCAACAAAGCTCGGGTCGAGGGTTCCATATGCAACGCTTTTTTGTTAGAGGAAATTTCTAATTTTTGTTCCCTATATTTTGAAGATCACATTGACACAAAAGCGAAGGACTTGGAGGTTGGTGTGAATTCCGATAACCAACTAGATTCAAATATACCCGAGTTGTTCAATGATGACTTGGGAAATACTACCGGGAAATGTATAACGAGGTACTTAAATGAAAAAGAGTTTGAAGAAGCTCATTTTTATGTGCTAAGAAACTGTGGGCAATTTTTAGAGACTTATGAAAAGTAAGTTGTTGATTCATTATTACACAAATAACTTTTCGTAATAAAATTAATTCATTATAGTTAAAACGTACATTACTAATTAAAACATGTCTTGATGTCACGTCTTATTATTAGGGAATTCGAGACGTACATCAAACTCACATATCCTGATGTCACGTCTTATGATGATGTTTGGAGCAAACATGACAAAAGTTTTTCGAAATGGTTGGGAAATGAAGTAAGATCACATTTCAATTTCTTATTAACTAATAATTTATATTGAGAATATAACATCTTAATATAATTAATATATTGTTTTATTGATATATAGGCTTATAGATTGAAGGATCCTTTAATAATAGCTCTAGCAGGGGGTCCAAGTAACTGGGTGAGGACATGGAGAAGATATTCTATCAATGGCTATAAATTTCGTGCTTTTAAAGAGGGAGTTGATGTTCCGAAAGCTACTATAAGCAATGGGGTTTGTGTGAGTTCTACTGAAGGGTTGGACTACTACGGAACCCTTAATGAAGTAGTTGAGCTTTCTTATTATACCGAGCACAGAATTTATAAAGCCATATTGTTTAAATGTGATTGGTTTGATAATTCCCCACAAGGAGTTAGTATCCATAAGGTATACAGACTTGTCGATGTAAACTTAAAAAAGAAACTTCGTGGACATAACCCATTCGTGGCAGCTTTTCAAGTGGATCAAGTGTGTTATGCTCTTTATCCAACCACTAAGAAAGATAATCAATGGTCCGCGGTTTTTAAAATCAAGGCACGATCGCATGTTGATGCTCCTGTTGACGAAATTGTCTTCTAAGAAGATGTGGTTGTCAATAGTCAGTCAATTTCACCAATTTTGGTGGAAGAGACACAAAGTGAGGATGAATATGAAGTGGTTGTTGAAAGGGGTGAAGGGGAGTATGACAAGGACATCGGTGAAGAAAAAGAAATAGATGATGAAGATGAAGAAATTCAACTAGTACAAAATGAGGAAGATGAGGAAGAAGTCGGAATACTTTTTTCAGATGATGAAAGTTTGTTGATTTGTAGTGATAGTGAGGGTCGCTAGTTAATTGTAATCTATTTGTCAAAATACAATTATAATCAAATTTGAAACTTTGCATTGTAATTCAAAAAGTTTGCTCACGGTTTTTATATATTGAACTACCTAACAACTTCCATTGTATATAGCTTTTACTTATGGCAGGTGGGTCGTTTATCAGACGAATAATAGGTAGCACTAGTCGATCTCGTCGTGCTGATGACGATGAGCGGAACGAGGAGGATGCTGCCTTTCACGAGCAGGAGCAGGAGCAGGAGCAGATTATGATCCCGACGACACAGCAGGAGAGTGCGCGGATTATTCTATCTCGCAATCCTGACATAGGCCAGTGGTAAGTGTCTAATTAATATATAGAATACTTTTGTTATCGCTAACTTTATTTTATTATCACTTTTACGCTAACTTTTATTATCTTTTATTATCGCGTTCGTTCTAATATGTATTTTTTTCAGGTGGGACGACAAGCCGATCAAGCAATACGTTACTTGGTCTTTTATTCGTACCATAGGCCGAGAATACTTCACCAAATGGAGTGAAGCGAGCCACTACCAGCGTAGGCGGATGTGGGATTACTTTCAGGTATATTTTATTACAGTTGTATCTATTACTAAAAAGTAATTGTTTTCATTCAAAAAGTGTAGTTATACAATTTCAGCAATTACTAACAAGTTGTTTATGATGAAATAGAATCATGTGAACTCGGTCGATCCGAACTACGACCCGAAGCCCGACTGGCAGAAACAGGTCACGAGGCGGATTACCTCACTTGTTAATGGCTGCAAGTATAACAAAAATAGGCCGGATTGGGTGCCTGAAAGTTGGTGGGAAAACATTAGAAATAGGCCCGAAAGCGATCCCAAATTCGCCAAGAAGTCTAACATAAACAAGGCTAATAGACGGTCAGGTGGCGAGAAAGCTTTGGGCACCCATACTCTAGGCCGGAAGAGTTGTGCTGATGCGTTTAAAGATTTGGTAAGTCCTTTATTTTTTACTTCACATACAATTTGCATATTAATTATGAAAGATTAATATTGCTGATATATCACTTAATGTTTTTATAATACTTTCAGGTTGATCCTACGCCGTACAAGTTGTTTGAGAAAACAAAAAAGAACAAGAAGGGCGAGTGGGTTAACCCTAGAGCTGCTAAGACAAACGTAAGTTTGTCTAATAATTACTAAGGAGTTTTTTTTTATATCCAATTTTAATACTCTTTATTAGCTTCGTTTTGTTTTGATTACTTATAGTTTTTAATTATATAATTTTTTTTGTGGGTTCAGGATGCTTACACCGAGGAGATGAGTCAGCGAACGCCAACTGGCGAGACTCCAGACGAATTCCGTGCATTCTACAAAGCGGTAGACAAATTTGATAAGAAGTCGAGGCTCTTCGGGATGGGAGACAAGGGAAAAGAAGTGTGGTATGATCCACCATGCAACAAAAGTGCACGCGCATCATTCTCCTACAATCCCACATATTACACCCGATTCGCAAGTGAGACTACTCAAATGAAAGAGCAATTGAATGCACTTGCGAATGAACGAGAACATGAGCGAGCCGCCCGACTTACCCTAGAAGCACAAGTACGGGCAAATCAACAACAAATGGATCACCAACCCGCGCAAATGGCTGCCATGCAAGCGGCTATGATGAAATTTCTTCCCCCGGAGTTCTGCAGCAACTTCCCTCCTCCACGTCCAAGAGATGACAACGCGGACGACGGGCACGGTTTTGGAGGAGCTCCCGTTACCCCCTTAGGTTAGTAATTTATCATCTACCTAAGTTAGGGAACCCGTTGAATTTGTAAGCTTGTAAAAACAAAGTTGTATGAATTTGTTTAACATTTTATGTAATGAATTCTTTTTCCAATTTCCATCGATCTTCCCCTTTATTTTTATTGCCTTTTGTTGATTCCCGACCATGCGGTCGATGTGAGTATGAATTACCGCTTTGCGGTGAACGTATGTATTTTCTGTATTGCAGGTTTTGTTGAAATTTTCACCGTTTAAAACAATGCAAAAAACGCATTGTGGCTGGACAGCAGGCTGCTGTATCCAGCCACTAGTCTATTAAGTACTGACGGAAATTCCGTCAGGAACGTCAAGATTGACTTGACTTACTGACGGAAAATCCGTCAGTATAGTCAAGATAATCTTGACTTTCCTGACGGATTTTCCGTCAGTAAGTCAAGTCAATCTTGACTTTACTGACGGAATTTCCGTCAGTAAGTCAAGTCAATCTTGACTTTACTGACGGAATTTCCGTCAGTAAGTCAAGTCAATCTTGACTTTCCAATTGAATTGACTGACGAAACGTCCGTCAGTAAGCCGTCAGGAGTATAACTTCTGACGGAAATTCCGTCAGAAGTCGTTTTTTCGTTACCAATTTAAGTGACGCGCGTTACTGACGGAAATTCCGCCAGTAATTGAAATTACTGACGGAATTTCGGTGTTACTGACGGATTTTGTCCGTCAGTTTCCCGAGTTCGTTTTGTAGTGTTTCAAGCTTTGTTTTGACTATGTGGGGTGCTAAGCCGGCTGGCCGGTGGCCTGGACCGGCTGAGCCCCTCTGCTCCTCTTCCTCTTTTTCTTACTTTTCTTCCTTTCTTTGTGGGATGTTGGGTGCTCAGCCGGCTGGCCTGACCGGCTGAGACCCTTGTTTCCTCTTCTTCCTCTTCTTTTCTTCCTTTCTTCATTGTGTTCAGTTTTGTGAAGGTTTCTCGGTTCTCATCCCGTCCTTGTCTTGACATATTTCCTATGAATTGAGACGGAATTAAATAGTATGAGAGTTTACGAGATGAGGGCCAAAATACGATAAAACCGACGCTGAACAAAACCAAATGCGATGAAATATAAGAAAATAAAGAGAGAAAACGGTCTAAAATAATCATATATCAATAAGCTATCACCTCCACTTGGCCTTACATCGATACGAGCTCTAGAACTCAAGATATACCCGTTTGAAGTTGACCCTTGGAAAATCGATACATCAAATCTTCATTTTTGGTCTTGTTTTTACATGCCAATGCTTCCAAACTAACACACAACAACCAAAACCTCACAAATGTGCACCTTATTGGCATACATTTCAATGCTTAACATCAATCACCTTCCAAAATAATCTAATTAAATGAAATTACAACAAAAGACTAAGAGAAGTACTTAATACAAAAGGAGTACTAAAGACCCATAAATTAACATTAATAAGTAACTAAATTACCCTAAATGACACGACTCAATTTAATGTTATCATTTACGTTTTACAATATTCGAACCTTTTACGCAATGTGTTTACATATAAGAGTTTAAAAAAGCATGCACAATACTTAGCATTTTACGTTTCACAATATTATCACTAAAAAAATTAACAGAACAAGGTTACATATAAGAGTTCATAAAATGTAAGTTGATTTAAAATGTCATCTTTTCATACTTTCAATTCAAAGTTTCCTTTTCTTTATTAAGGTAAAAAATGAATAATCATCAATGTTCACTAATAGTTTATTAAAAAATCAACTTTAAAAGAGCAATAAACATCAGATGAAAGGTCACTCAAAAATTTATAGAAAATCATAAATAATCTTTTGAAATCAGTCCAAATTTTTAAATGGTATGTAACAAAAAATAGTGAGAAATTTACAAAAAGTAACTTAAAATAATAGATCTGTATAAAAAAAACATGAAAGAAACATATAAGAAAAAAAAACAACTAACAAAAAATCGGAACATACATTTATAAATTCTTCCGTATATATATAAATGGTGGTCGACACATTGAGTAAAGATGACGGAGATTCGATTTGAGTAAATATGAGGGAGATTGTGAGAATAAGGGTTGTGGGATATTAGAAAGGGAGAGTGAGCGGCTGTTAGAGGGGAAGTGAGCTAAATGTGAGAGATTTTTAGGGTTGTTGTAACGAGAGGATGATTATTGAGGACACACATAATTAGCTTTCAATGGACGGTAAGTTTTAAGTTTTAATGGACCGATAATAATGGGTTTGAATGACCGTGAAAAAAAAGAGCTTGCTTGAATGAGTTATAAATCGGACTAATGATAATTTTCAATGGAAAGTTTATGTAATTGTCACATAAAGGTGTTGTTTAATTTATTATTATTTTTATTAATAACTACGGAGCATATTGCAAAAAGATAACCATATTCGTATTTACTGGGTACTTCTATATATTAGGTGCAACGAGCCGATAAGTAAGGCGAGTGTCACCTGCCTATGTTCATATCCTATTCAACTGGGTACTTCTATCACACCACTTACTCACTTGGCCCCACCAACACGGGTTCATAAAAAAGTCTTATATTGAGATTGAAACCAGTGCTATGGTGATGCTGTTTAGAAATTTAGAAACATTGATCAATCACGTAGTTTATGCTATCGTACCAGATTGATAATAACAGATTTAGGGACTTGCGTAACTAGGTGTTTATAAGTCAAAGTCATTCCTTATCTCAAGTGAGCATTTATAGTCCAAACCCGTCTTTAATCATGGATAGCTTTGTATGGCGATTCCCAAGGTTATAAGCAAACAAGGTATGATGAAGTTATTGATTTGCGACAAGAATAAGCGTACATCGGATATGACATCCGATGTAGTTTATAATGAAATTTTCGAGTATTTGTAATGTTTTAGATTTCGTATACACATATTGTAATAATTATTAACTAAAATTATGTTTACATTTAATCTCCAATTGTGAACTATTTATACTCCCACGATATTAAATAGTTAATCACGCTCATGTATATATTTCTGTATCTAATGATAGTGGTACGATCTGTGCATTTTTTTTTGCACGGGTTTAAAATTAGTATGCTGGAGAAAGGAGTAAATCCAATTGTTGAGACCTGTTGTTGGAGAAAGGGGAGAGGTGGTTAGTGGCTTAGGGCAGATAAAAAAAATTTGCAGGGGGAGAAAAGGAAGAGCAACAAGAGATACTCAAAAACCCCCTCTTGACATGAAAACCCAAAGCTATTAAAGTCCCGAAATCAACAAAATCAAATTACATCCTGAAAGAAGATGACGATGAGCAAGAAATTAGGGTTGAAATCAGTAGTATACCACGGCGAAACATATTTAGGGGAATTAGAGAACATACCAATCTCAAAGGAACATGAACAATTCGAATTTCCAAATAATGAAATTCGAATCCATCACATATCTCCAATCTCGGAACGCTGCCACCCTCTCTCAATCCTCCACACAATCTCCCCCTACTCCCTCTGCTGCAAACTCGAACCGACACCGGCACCAGATGATCACCAGGCGCCGCAGACGCACCTTCTGAACCTCCACGCCTCGTGCTTCTACGAGCTGAAGACGGCTGTGGTCGTCCTGGAAACCGAGGAGATACACTTAGTGGCAATGCCCAGTAAGCAGAAGAAGTTCCCTTGTTTCTGGTGTTACGCAGTTCCCACTGTTGTTGCTTCATTATATTCCTACTGCATTGGGATGCTTAATCTCAGATGTTTGTCCATTGTATTTGACCTCGACGAGACCCTCATCGTCGCCAATACCATGAAGTCTTTCGAGGATAGAATTGAGGCTTTGAAGAGTTGGATTGCACGGGAAGGGGATCCTGTACGCGCCTCTGGTATGTCTGCAGAGCTCAAGCGCTATGCCGATGATAGGGCTTTGCTTAAGCAGTTTACCGACAATGACTGCGTTCTTACTGATGCGGCCGCCGGTACTCTTCTTAAGGTCCAGTTTGAGGAGGTTCCGTCTTTGTCTGATAACCATGATAAGGTTCTCCGTCCTGTTATTCGATTCCCCGACAATAACCTCGTTCTAACCAGGATTAATCCTGAGGTAAACTATCAATCCTATCCTTAGTTTCATCATTCCTGTGCCTTCATTTTATTTTAGGACCAATATCATTTGGTTTTAGTGTATGTGCTTTGTCCATCTCAAACTTAAATACAACAATAACAACATTACCCCACTGCCTCAATGACTCTCGCAAATCGCCGGCCTTACCCTTGTGTTAGCAACACAAAGATGCTATTTCCGAATTACCCGAGATGGAAATTGCGTTGATAGCTGCATTACTTCATAAAAGAAAGAAGAACAACCACTTCAGTGAGCCATTTTGATTTATTTCAATATTTTATCATAATCCAAAAAGTGTTTGGCTCCATTGGATATGAGGAAACATCTCAAAGTTAAATGGATTCGCAAAAGTTTTTATGGGTGATCTTCTAGGCAAAGTGGCAACATTAGCATTTCGTACAAATGAAAGGAAGATCTTCCACTGAAGCCAGTTAGTTGGTTCTTTTGCAGTATCGCTTCTTCGACATCTTGCACTCTCTTAGAAGAGGTGCTCTTTAATTTCATCATTGTTGAAGAACACAAAGTAATATATTTATATATAGAGGTGCCTTATCCTTTATGATTCTCTGCTCCTTGGGCGAGAAAAAATTGAGGAGATAGTTCCAGATAATTTTGTTGTGATGCGCAGAGTAAATCTAGAGACTTACCATTACACATTTCCAGACTATTATGTCATTGTCCCAAGATAAATTGAGTACACAGCTGCAGTACATGCTTGTCACGAGGGTTTTATAAACTAAACTTCTCTCAGAGTTGTGCATGACTATCATCGTATATGCATCGCTTTGTTTATTGCTAACAACATTCAGAGTAACTTGTTTTCTGTTCGCAGAACCGTGATACTAGCGTACTAGTAAGATTACGTCCAGCTTGGGAGGATTTGAGAAGTTACTTGACTGCAAAGGGGCGCAAAAGATTCGAAGTATTTGTGTGTACTATGGCTGAGAGAGATTATGCTTTAGAGATGTGGAGGCTTCTTGATCCAGAGGCTAACTTAATAAATTCAAAACAACTTTCAAACCGAGTTGTATGCGTGAAGTCAGGTAAGGGCACTACTTTTCCACATTGTTTAGAGGTTGATTTTGTTTAAAGAAGAATAATAATATTAGTAACAGAAAATTGGCATCAGTAAATTCAATATCCATCGCCTATCTACTAAGCAACATGTGGAAAAAGGAGTTGATGAATCTGAGAGAGAGATTACTATAGAGAAGTATGAATAGCCCATCTCACTATCTAGTAAGCTACATGTGGAAGAGAAGTTGACGAATCTCAGACATATATAACAACAGAGAAGTATAAGTAGTAGCCGTAGTCCCTACACGAGAGTCCCACCCTTTAGGTTGGATGCCATTATAGAATAGAATTCTAATGGGAAAAGCTGCAACCATTACCTTACCTAAGAATTTTTTTTCTATGAATTCGACGAGTATACGATCGAGACATAAACTTCGCTAGTATTGGATGACAAATAACTGCCCACTCACGTGTATTAGAGTCACTAGTTCCGGACCACAACATCTCCCTCATAATCTTTGTGAGAAAATTAGCTACCCATACTAAAACTTTGAATAGCAATAATAATAGAGCATCAACGATTAAGGCAAGACCTAAGCAAAGTGATCCTTCCTCATAAAGAGGAATATGCCCCCATCCAAGCATCCAGCCGCGCACATAAAATCTAGAAGCAAGAGCATTTGTAAAAGCAGAAGAATTCGATTTTTCACCAAAAGATGGGCCCATATTATATGTGCAAACTCAGCAGGAACATGGTGATCCACATTAACCCTGCATTTGTGCACTTTTATGAGTTAATCCACTCAAATACTTGTAATAGAGACATGGCACCTATTTTGTTAGCCTACTAGAAAAAATGAGTAATTAGCAAACCGCAAATGAGTTGGATAAATACGCTCCCTCCCAACTCTGTTACCCTCAATTGCACCAACTTTACTTGCTCTATTAATGAGTCTACTTAAAACATAACAACAAGAGAGAAAGGAAGAGGAAAGAGAATCTCCTTTTCTCAAGGCATGAGTAGAGACGAAAATCAATCTCTTGGTACCCTATTGGCAATAACTGAGAAAAAGGCACGACAACAACCTACCATCCAGTTTCTCCAATGAAAGACAAAAGTCTTCACATCAATCCCAACAATCCTGCATTTTGCCAGATTAATCATCTTACCTGAAGTCAGCTGAATCACAAATTATAGAGACTAAAAATTCTCAAACATTAATCTTGGAAATTTATAAGTAAAGAAAGTGTTTATGTGTCGGGATGAATGTGCCCACTCCCAACGCTAATACCCTCAACCTATGATGTTTTTGATTTTGTACATGGTACCCCTTCTTTGAAAAAGGCCAGATCCACTTTATAATATTATAAAAACTTAGAGAGTTTTTAGATAACTATAGATATTATTTTTTTATTCAAATATTTTAATTTTATGTAACTTTTTAAATTTTTTACAAGAGTTTTGTACAAGTTATAAACTTTTTAGTTTATTAAATAGTTCGTTAGAGTTTTAGTTGAACAGAGTTAATGATGGATGATAAGCTGGAAAACTGAAAAAAATGGCACGTTGGGAAACAAAATTTAAAGTAAGGGGCACCTTTGGCATAAAGTTAAAAGGAGGGGTACCATGAAAGTTTTCACTAATAAAAGACTAAAAGGCTTGTTCACTACTTCACTGTAGACAGCTTATTAGAGTTGTTCAATTGAAAAGGATAAAAACATCGCTATCCTAACAGAAATCAGGGTAGGAAAAGAAGTAGAGAAGAGTTTGGGCAGAGATTTGAAAGGTAGAAACTCATGTATATAACCAAACATATTTATCTTCTTATTGAGTGGCGCATGTTTTACCCTAGCAGAGCAAGTCATATTTACTTTTTCTGTGACTGGTGAAATAAGAGGCCAAAAGTTTACAACTTTTTTGTATCTTATCTTTCAAGCAAATCCTAAATGCTGTAAATCTCGGAATTTATTAATAAATTTGTGTCTCGTCAACTGGTCATATTCTATGTTACACCGACATCCTTGCTAACACTATAGGCATCATATCACTGAATGAGCACTTCTACTTGTCGTCTGGCATGTGAAGAGACTCATTGGTTTTTACTTTTACCCTAATTACTTGGGAGCCTAGATTTTGACAGGAATGAATGATCTCATACATGCTCTGTAGTTTACTTGAATCGGCAAGACTGCACTACTATATACCTTGATTTGTCCATGTAGGTCTCATTTTGTCGATTATCTCTTTATAGCCTTGTATCTGTGAGTGACCTGCTGGGGAAGAAGTTGTCCTCCACCTCCCGTTATATACTTCGTAAGGCAGACCTAGACCCAAAGATCACCTGCCCCCAGAAGCCCGAAACACTTTGCCAAAATGCTGGATTTCTAATGAAGCCGGAATGACTAATTTGAAATCATCTTAGAAGATTACCTACATTGAAAACAACAAAAAATGTCATAAGCATGCCCTTCGATGACCAGAATCAATCTCGATTGATGAGAACCTTAAATCCATAATCACTCACAAGAGAATAACCAAAGCTGAAGTGAGACATACCCAAAATGACCTGCTTCAAAGCGATCCATACCAGAAATAACCTGTTGACAGAACATACAAAATGAATAGGCCCAACCTAATCAGACCCTAATTGTATAACATACTTGACTGACTCAACCCAAATGAGCCATTGGCAGCGTCTATCCGCCCTCCGTGTTTCGTAGTTAGAGGTAGAGAAAAAGAAGAGAGATTAACAAGCTGGCTGGGGCATATAACTACCAACAAGAATGTGAAAACCTCATGTGGAAGGCCCTTATTTTACGTGTTTTAGTAGTCTGGTGTTTGAATCTTACTTTTACTGGCATCAGTGCTACCTAAACTGTTGTAAAATTGAGGAAATCCTAAAAGTATAGCTAATTCAGGAGTTCTGTAGTAAAGAAAATATAGGAGGGATCACTGGCTGGGGCATATAAGTATATAACTACTAACAACAATGTGAAAAACACATGTAGAAGGCCCTTTGGTGTTTTAGTGGTTTTGTGTTTGAATCTTACATTTACCGGCATCAGTGCTACCTAAACTGTTGTGAAGTTGAGGAAATTCTAAAAGTAACTAAATCAGGGGGTTTGTGGTGAAGATTCGTGATATTTGCTTAGCGTCACTTGGAATTAAACAACTATGTTTGCTTTGCTAATAGTGATACTAGTTTGCCTTGATTTTAGCATTAATGCGAAATCTCAAACTAGAAGAACTAGAAACTTCTAGAATATTGAGTTGACAAGACCTCCAACATTCCACTTTCTCTCATAGGAGCTTTATATATATCCATCACAAGTTGTGCCACGCTACTCAAAATTCAACCACGAAAGACCCATCATTGTCTTACTCAAAGAGATGCGCACAAATCTACACCTCATAGATGAAGGCCGCGTGGGAAACATAAACAACTATTTTGATTAAAAATAGCAAAACCAGATATGTACTTTGTGAAGAGAAAGTAGGGGACTTTTGAACTTCTGTTCTCTGTCCAGATGGTTCAATTGGCTCACATTTGATAAGCTCACTCTAATGCCAAATAATATGCTCTTCTCCTTGTTTTGCTTGATCCTAATGCCTCTCACATACTCTTTTGAATTATTCAGCTAAATGATGTCAATCATTATTTAGACTGCTCGAATGAACTTTAATTGTGGATGGGCTTGAGAGAGTCAAATCTCATCGACTTTTTCATGGCACGTTGTTCCCATTATGTTATGTTCTTCTTGTCAACTTATCAGGATCAAAAAAGTCTTTGCTAAACGTCTTCAAAGATGGCACTTGTCATCCCAACATGGCCATGGTGATTGATGACAGGTTAAAGGTGTGGGAGGATAAGGACCAGCCACGTGTGCATGTCGTTCCTGCATTCACCCCATATTACGCTCCTCAGGCTGAGGTAATAAATACTCTTGCTCATAAAAGATTGATGCCTATTCGATTTTGATATGTCCCAAAATAATTGATCACTTTCTATATCAAGCAACATCAGATTATAATCTTCCTATGTTATTCTGTAAATACTCTTTATTAAAGGAGTAAGTTGGAAAGGTCCGAAAGAGAGTACCAGATTTTCACTTGGGGTGAAGTGAGTATTTAAAGTATTTCCTGTCATTTTCTTTCAAACGTATACTAAGTTGAAAGTGATCAATCTTTTTTGGGTCTAACGGAGTTAATTCTTATTTCTGATGAAAAGCTGACACTAATAAACTTTGAATGTTTCCCCTTTTCCAATAGACAGCAAATGTTGTGCCTGTCCTATGTGTAGCAAGAAATGTTGCTTGCAATGTCAGGGGTGGTTTTTTCAAGTGAGTATTTTGCGGATAATATTCTCAGCTATACACCATATATCTGTAGCTCCTTGCCTTGTAATTTGGTTTACATAGTCTGTCCTTATCCGGGGTCCATATGTAACAGAGATTTTGATGAAAACATGCTGAGGAAAATCTCTGAGCTGTTCTATGAGGATGAGATGTCCAATGTACCTTCACCACCTGATGTTAGCAATTATTTGATACCGGAGGTATGAAGTTTATTAGTTCTATTTTTCAACATTTTTCTATGCTATTGTAGATTTTTACCAAATTTGATGCTTTTGTATATTTTAGGAGGCAGGAGCCGTTCCGAGTGGTAACACACACATTCCCTTCAGCGAAGGCATTTTTGGTGCAGAAGTTGAACGGAGATTACCTCAATTGGTAATCTGTTATATTTTGCCTGTTGGAATAATTATTTTATATCTGTATCCATTGAGCTTAATTGGTGGAAACTAGCCATTTTTCTGTAGGTCCAATCTTCTGTGGTTGATTTTTAGTCCTAGGGTTGCAGCATATATTAAAACTTTTCTTTGCCTTAAAGGATAGCGCCATGGATTCAGATAACAATGGTGGAAGTCCTGGAAGTAATATCTTAGACGCGAGGCTTGAAAACTCTCAGCAGGCTGTTCCATCTGTTTCAAATGTTGCACTGAGAACAACTATGCCTTCACAAAGTACTAAAGCGTTATTCTGCTTCACTTGGCTATCTACTTTTTTTCTCATAAAATGGTTATTTACTCTTTTAACTTGAGAAGCTACCTACTACCTCCAGCTTATTTATGTTGTCATCATTTGACTTTGGTGATTGATGAACATCACCTTTGACCCGTGATTTTTCAAAGTGTACACATGTATAGATAAATTGATGGTTAAATTTGTCATCGTTTACCGCCAAAGTCAAATGGGCACGATACGTATGGGATGGAGTATAGTTTTATATCTCATATTTTAACTTCGTATCCCTATATGCTGAGAAGGCCTACTTGGAGTACCTGCTAAAAGAGAGGGGAGGAATTCCTCAGGTGATCCACCTATTCTTAGATTACCATCTCAAATACCACAAGGTGGCTGGTCGGTTGAAGAAGATGGCAGTAGAGAACATCCAAAAGCATATATGCTTGCCCCTGAATCTGATATACTGAAACCCGACGCAGCTCGAGCTTATCCAAGTTCTCTTGGTCTTAGCACAGCTCCATCCACTCCTTCAATGAGCATGACTGAGGAGGTTTATCCCCACACAGTTTAGATAATTCATGCATGTTACATCTTACTATCATGCTTTGGTTTTATGGCTGAATTTTCTTTCTAAATGCATATCGCATAGTCATTCTTAATTCTTGTAGTTGTGTGTGACTGCAGACCAGTCAAGGATGCAAACTGCGAAAGTATAATCTTTCATCTATGGAACCAACTGGTAAATATACTTTACCTTTTAAGCACAAAACTTCGGTTGACTAAACAAATAGATATATAAAGTTAACAAGTGCAGAACACGAACATTGTGACAAAAATTATCTTGAAATGAAGTATGCTGTGTTGGACAAGTGCCATCTCAACACGGCAAGTTGATAGCCTGTCCGTAATATAAAGGTTAAGCATACAACTCACTATGGCAAGTTCCATGAATTCCAAACTTTTGTGTTTTGTATTGTTGACAAAACTACCGCAGTGTTTTTTAATAAGCACCTGTGAAGTGCTGCTTGTTTATTTTGTGTATTCAATTTTTTGAGTGAGAGAACTGCATTTGCCTGGGTAGTCAATGAATGTTTGTTAAATTTGATTTACAAACGGTAACTATGAATAATATTGTCGGATTTGTTAAGTGATGTAGTCTGAAGATGTATATCAATGATTCAAAATCGGACTTTCAATAATTGACCAGTGACCCTACCAAATTGTAGTTTTAGTTCTGACTAGATTAGAATAGTTTCTGATTACGGCTCCCCATCCACAAACTGAACAGGTCATGCAGAAGCTGCTATCTCACAGAACACCGTGTCAGCCAATAACAAAGAAACATTTTGTGATTCTGTCAAAGTAACTCCAATGCCATCTGGCTTGTCCATCAGTGTGCTTCAAGAAATTGGCCGAAGGTGTTGTTCCAAGGTTTGTGAAACTTAATCCTGTTATCGGGAAATTTTGTTCTGGTCAGCAGCTGAGGAAATACCTAACATCTAATTTCTTTTGGCTTAAGGTTGAGTTCAAGCCGGTTCTAAGCACAAGTAAAGATTTGCAATTCTCTGTGGAGGTTAGTGGAAACTGCACATTGCACATCTTTGTCTCGAGAGTATTTTGACAAAAACTACCTACAATTTAGGTCACTTTGTGATGAATTACCTCAAGTTTTATTTTTTTGTCAAACACTACCTAAATTTTAGATTTTTTTTGTTAAGCACTACAAGTCAATATCCATGCATGAAAATGTGAGAATAAACGATTTTAACTTGCCGATATCATAGTTTTGAGTTTCTTTTTTTCTAAAATATATTAATGCATAACCTAAGTTGCTAAGGTCCATTATATTTTCCGCGTAATTACATTAATTATCGTCAGCTTTGATTATCCATCACTATCTTCATCCTAGTGATAGGAGCCTATATTTTTAAAGAAGAGGTTAAGCATTAAAACACTTTAGCAAAATAAACTCGAAGGCTATGATAACGGCAATCTAAAATCACTTATTTTCACCTTTTCATACGTGAATAGTAATTTTGGTAATGTTTGACAAAGAATATCTGAACTTTCGACAGTGTTTGACCAAAAATAAAACTTTAGGTAGTTCCTCACAAACTGACCTTATTTGTAGGTAGTGTTTGACAAAAACCTCTTGTCTCAAATTACCTTTAGTTCGCAATTACAAATAATAACAATTGGGGTTAACTGAGTGAAAGTTATATTACTTGACACTTCATTTAGCTATCTTGTTGCCTGTTTGCAAATAATGTAAGTATTAGGTAGCTTTGAACAGTAAACCCTTTTTGTGAACATAATATATATATATATATATATATTTTTTTTTTCTCTCCTACTCTTTAGGTATTGTTCACAGGTGAGAAGATTGGTGTTGGAATGGGTAAGACTAGAAAGGATGCTCAGCAGCAGGCTGCAGAGAATGCTCTCCATTCCTTGGCTGGTTTGTAAAAATCATGTATCTGTTGCCCTTTATTCGAATTATTGGCAGTGATGATATTTCTAGGTGATTTTGCTAGTGAGAATTCTTTTCTATTTGAGGAATTTCTGGCACATGGTAATGGGTCTTATGCGCTACATTTGCTTTGACGGAGCATAGACATGGCAAATAAATAAATAAATAAATCATATTGTCTTCTACTCTAGAAAATATGCTGGTTTCTTTGTATCTTCGTCTTATGTTGTCCTTCCCTGACATAAAATAACTGGCTTGGACTCTTAAGTGTGTCTTGGTAAATTAATTTGGCTGCCTCAAGGATCCTGCTTTATTTGCATAATTTATCTACGAAGATTGCTTTAATGGCTTATTTGCTTGTAAGTTCATTTTAGCATGTTCTTTGATTACATTAGGACCTTTCAGACATTTGAGTGGCAAATTGTATTTTTTTGTGCAGGCAAGTATATGGCATATGTAGGACATTCGGGCATAGCAGACCGAGATGATAAGGTTTCCACCCCTGCTGATAATGGATTTATTTGGGATGACATTAATCCTCACTCTGATGAACTGCCTTCAAATGAGAAGCTACAGAGTGAAAGTGCATTAGAGGTGAGCTTTGATTGGCACTGTATCCTTTTATTCCTTTTTGTTTGTCGATGGAAGAAATATCTAGGTCTTGGAATAGGACTGTTTCTAAAACAATATGGAGTATCAGAAAGATTTTCTGAACTTATCTTTAGATTTGGAATTTTGGTTTTGTCTTGATACTAGCATAGTAATATATTTCCTTGCTTTTTATCACATCTGACTGTAAATTGGAATTTGGTGCCATGTGTTTATGTGATGTTGATAGACTGTATATTTAACATGGCTGTATATTTAACATGGAGTTGGACACTTCTATCTTTATACTAGTAAAAGATTAATATATTTGATGGGGCAATCAGTGAAAGAAGTTTCACATGATGTTTCCATGAGATGAGAGTAGAAGACTATGCAGGTTGAAAGGAAACAATATAAATCGCTCATTTGGGATTAGGTCTGTATTATTGATAGGGAATATAAAGGTGATGTGGTGGTGGAGTTTAGCTCATCAATATCAAGAAAGCTGCAAGGGAAGTTTTAGGAGAATTCAAAGGCAGCGTGCCAAGAGTAAGGGTATATCTTGGTGAGGCAAGGAAGTGAGACAAGCAGCAAATAGTACATATAATTTTGCAAGTTATTTTGGAAATGTAGGAGTAACAATGAGAACCATGAGAGGTCTAAAGCTAGAATAGAAGAAAAAGTAACACTAAGAGATGATGTGTATTAGGAGGGCTAATTGTGTGAATTATAAACTATATCTAATATTATACTGAGAAGGGAAATTACATCTATAGACATCTTGTATGAGGGACAAGAAGTCGTGATGTATATTTGGAGGGGTAAATGTGTGAAGAATTTTGAATGAATAAATCTCATTTGAGATACGGAGATAGAAGACACATGGAGGTCCTACTTTGATTTCGTATTTTAACAATTATCAAGTGCATTTTGTTTGAGAAACATTTCCAAATAGTATGTTAAATGTGCAATTATGCGGAAATTTCAAAAACTGAAAATGATAATGACATGTAAATGGATTGCATTGGAGAAAGTAGTAAGCCTCATGTACAAGGGTTAACCTACATTGCTACGAGCTCTCGAGCCCAAAAAATGAAAGATTTTAAACTTTGGCTCGGCTGAAGAGGATATGAAGTTGGACTAAAGATCAGCTTGGGCTCGGTTTAATTCATTAGTTTTTTTTTATTGCAATTAAATGTCAAATATAATTTATAAAAATAACAATGGAAAATTAAATATAACTATAAATTGTGTCAAACAAGTTAAAATAAGGTATCGTTTGGTTACCCCATTAAAAATAGGTGAATTACAAATTCCCATGAATTAGAAAAATGAAGACTGTTTGGTTACTCAAAATCCCATGGTTTTGTTTTTTTCCCATGGATTGTAAACTCCTCCATAATGGAGGAGTTTAATTACCTAGCCCCCTCTAGGTAGTTCCAAACTCCCAGATGAATTTGATTCCTGTTTGTTAACCAAACACTTTTTAAGCAAATCCCATGAATTGTTCAATTCATGTGTTTTTTAAAATCATGGGAATTTAACTCCCCCATGCCAACCAAACGATACCTAAGAAAAGCAAGCCCAAAGGAGTTTTCTTAATCTCAGCCTTAATGAGCTTAAGCTTGTTTCAGATTGGCTCTTTAAAGCTAGCCTGAATTTGTTAGCAATGTAGTGACAAGCTACCAGAGGAGCATGTCACAAATATTAAAGGCTGCATAGCTATGTCAATGATGCGGTGCCAAGCGACCTTGGTAATGTTAATGATGAATGACCAGTGACTAAGGGAACATATCATGAGTATCAACTGCAGGTTGGGTATGTCGATGATATAGAGTGACTAACGACCAAGGGAGCATGTTATGACCTAGGAAGCACGGACACTTCTACCATCTAGATTTGTGTCCGACTCCGTGTCAGACACCGGCCTTTCATGACACAAGGAAATACGTGTCGTACACTTAACAAACCGTATCTAATTTTTTATTAATATTTTTGAAGTTTGGACATTTCTTAGACACCCGAGGACACTTCCTCTCAGCATAATATAGACACGTTTGATGTAATATAAAGACCTTTCATGATAAAAGCATGATTATCTTTTGGCATACATGACATTTTCTGTTTATGTTTGGAATATGGGTTATTAATCTAACCGTTAGGTTTTACTTAATTAGCATTTACTAAATAATTTGGATTTTTATTTGAAATTTGATATAAACACCTTTGCGGAAATAAAATTGTACTTTTATAACTAAAAAATATATATATTTTTATTAAATTTAGAAAACGTGTCCCGTGTCTGTTTAGTATCCATATCCGTTCCGGTGCTACCTAAGTTATGAGTATCAAAGACGTGGTCATTAGCTCACCAAGGGCATGTGGAATACAACAATGATGCACAACAGAGGGAAGATGACTGACAAGTTAGCGGCTTGCTGTCCTCACCATCAGGGAGCTTGGTCAAGCTCAGCATAGGCTGCTGGGCTTCTATCTATAGTAATCTATTTATTTAGTAAAGTCTAGGATACTAATTACTGGGCAATTATCTCTATTCTCTGTAACTTCAAGATATTTATTTTGCTTCATATATTAATAGAAATAGTAGTAGCTTAGGCTTAACTTAGAAAGCAAAATTAGTTTAAGTAATGGCATTTCAGGTGTTTATAGTGATTACTGACAGATTTTATCCAAGAAATACAAATTTTATGAATGAAAATTTGTGTTTTAAATTCAGTTGTGATCTTTGTGCTTTGAGCCATAGAGTAATTGTTTCGTGGTAAATTCTCGACTGGGTGTCGAGGTTCAAAGTGCGGTTATAGGCATGATAGACTAGGCCCAGGCATGATCTAATCAAGTCCAAGGTCTTGTTTGATCTTCGCATGTGCTTCCTTCTTTATTTCTGTTTTTATTTCACCTCACAATATACCAGAAAATTCCAGCAGAGCAATTAGGCAACGGCATAGTTATGCTATTATTCCTCGTGGAATTTGAGCGCCCGTTTCCACACTCGTATTAGTTTGAACATGTAAGATAAGACTTATCAGGCACCATTTTGGATATGGAGAGTGCAAAGTGACAAAACATTCGCGTGTTAACTAGCAGAAGAACTAATAAAACATGATAAGGTTAATTGGAAGCAATACTGATCTACATAATCGGAATATATATGTTTTGGAGAGCAAATTGGAAAGAAAGATTTTGATGAAGATGGAAAGGGTTTGACTTTTATATCAGAGGATATTAAAAAGTCTCCTATTGGTTTTGTCTACAACATATATGGTAGTACCCTGGATAGGGGTAAAGTTAATTTCGTAGGGTCGGATGTAACAACTTAATTTTACTTGAGCGGCTTAGGGTGAGCAGGCTTTTCCTCTCACATCATCAACATTTGTTGACTCATCCCTCCTTTGCTACTGCACTATCAGGCGAGAAAGTAGTCTGGGCTTCAGTGTGGAGAGTAGAAGACAGTCATTAATTGAGATTGATGAGAAGGATGGAGAAAGGAAACCGTGTGATTCTTGCATAATGAAATTTGCCTGTTTGTTATTATTACTCTCCAATATTAGTTAAGTTGGTGCTCTTCTTAGTATAGTCCAATTCATTATTTGTTTTCTAAAAAAACAAGTAAATTTCATTTTTGTGCTTCTCTTCACTTTCTTGCTCATTGCAAACTTAACCTGCAAAATTGTATCTGAATGAGTTTGGAAAATTGATAATTTGGATGTGCTACTTCAACACATTAATCCTACTAATTGTGTACTAGATCTAACAATGTTTTGTTAGCTTTTCTATGCTTCGGTAGGAAATTGCTTCTGATTTCTTAATGCTCTTCGTCATAAATTATTGCAGGCTGTAGAAATCCCCCCTGGAAGTACTTCCTCGATGGTTGTCATTCAACCAACATCAAAGCTTGCTAACTCACCTAGGTATGTGAAAAGACCATAGATACTTCTGTCCGCAATGTGACTAACTGACTATCACTGAATTATTTTCATCTCTCAGTAGGTGTTGTATAAGATCGTTGTACGGCATACAACGGCCCTGTAGTAGCTAGTATAAGGTACATGAGCTATTATAAGGCCATTATATGCCGTACAACAGTCTTATTTGAGAATTATGGCTCATGCTTCTCTGTTACCTTCTACTGGCATTCTGGTAACATGCATAATAAGAGTTGACATCTAGTTTTGGTGCTAGAGGGATTCAAATCCAAGCACAAGCTTTACACGAATGTGTAGTTTTTAAATGTTGCTTGCGTCTTGATTTGCTGCCTGATGTACGATATACATGATATGAATCATACGGAGTTTTAAGTGTTGCCTTATTGGAGATGTGCTGAAATTTGATGAAAATGTGTGCATATAGATGCTCAACACTTCTTAAGTATTGTGTTCCTGTTCACTTTATCCACATAGGAATACTATTTTGGTCTGGAGTTGTGTTTTTTTACCCTCGCTGTGTTCAGTATTTTACCAACAGTTTGCATGGTAATACATGTTAACCTCCCTAAATCATTTACCTTTTATTTGGATGGAGGGGTTTGGTGGTAAATGGAGGGCAACAAATTTCCTTGTTTGGATATAAAACGAAAAAAACGGAGGAATGCATTTTTCCTTCCAAGACCTAAATTATAATCCCTCTTATCACAAGAATTTTTTGGTTGAGAAGAAAAAAAAAACCAAGGCTCCACTCCTTCCCTCTCACTTTTTTATCCAAACAAATGCAGTTGGGATCATTCTTTGTTGTTTTTGTCCGTATTAACAGCACTCCCTTTCATTATGATCACTTCTTAATATAGCTTCTTAATGCCATTCTGTTGAGGCTATGAATGTGCCTAGCTCTCCAATTCAGGTTTGCGATAACTATCTTAGGCTGGTCTTCACACTGATATTTGTAGGGTACAACAGTCGTCATTTACTAACCGATTAAGAGAAGAAAGAGTTCGTGGTTCGCAAGGTTCATCATCTTTTCGACAACAACGGAATGGCCATCCATCGCCATAAGCTATTATAGGCAAATCTATATTAACAGAAAGAATCGAGTGGTTGACAACTCCTTTTGACAGAGATGTAGATGACATATCCAATTGCTGATTTGAAATGTTCGTTAACATGGATTAACGAATAGGCGAAGATGAGCTCGGTATGACGAATGTTGGGTAGATTTTGCATTATGTTAGGAAGGTAATCGAGCATCAATGTAAGTGGGCTTATAGTTTTGCTGCTGCTATTTTATGGTCCTTGATCATAATGTTTTTTGCGTGTTATCAATTATTTATGGTCTATATTCGTGGATGTTGTAGTGTCGCCGTGTCTATACCTTGCAGTGTCGTCATGTCTATGTATGGGTTAAGTAATTCATCTAATCATCTTATGTCCTACATTAAGGCCTTGTTTGGATACATAAATTGGAAGGAAAGGGAAGGGAGGGGAAAGAGAGGGAAGGGAAGGGCAGATGTAGAGAGGGATTTGACCTCTAAATCGTTCCTTTGCCAGAGGAAAAACAATTTGAATTGTACTAGGGAAATGGAGGGATTTGTTACCCCTCCTTGTCAAATCCTTCCCATGCGACTTTGCTATCGAAACATTCCAAACATTCTAAATGTTGGCGCCAGGTAATCATTATGAAGTAGGAGTTTAAAACAAGAAGGTAAAGGAAATTGGTAGTTTCTGAGGGTGAAAAGAGGAATCGATGGAGAGAAGTCATTATCCATGTGGTGGTATTACATTATTTAGGGAGAGGTCTCTTACCATTTCTATCTTCCATCGTCAATCCTCTATTCCATTTGTTTACTTTAATTAGCTCTTTCACCCTAATTTCAATTCAGTAGGTCTCTCTTAAGATGGATATATTTATCTTAAGAATAAAATGAGATAAGTAATGAACGGATCTGTCACGATTTTCAACATATTTGAATTACAGAATCACCAAGATATCATGCATGGTAAGTATTAAGATTAAACAAAAGATGTTTAGTAAACTTAACTGGATGCGGAAGAATTCCAATAAGATGCTAATAATAAGAAGTATAAAAAAACCCAAATCGCAGTTTCTTGAATAATGATGTAATCTGTGAGACCGTCTTACAATAACGCCCCATGTGTTGCGTCCTTATAGTATCCACACAATCTGAATGTGTGTGCTAGTACAAACTTAAGGGCAATTTTCTTCCTTCTTACTCCTTGAGATTTTTGTTTCTTCATAAAAATTCACACTAAACATCTCCCCTTATATCTCTATATATTGGGAGCTTAAGGATAAACCTAGAGCATGTAGGATAAAGAAAGTATAATAAGAGTACTATTTTTGTTATAAAATAAGAAATACGGAGAACTATAGAGAAAGAATTCAAGGGAAAGATTCAATAGAATTAGTTTATTCATCTCATTCAGGGGTATATATATAATATATTTCATGTTAGAAACCTAATTATATAATGGACCATAAAGCCAATGGACATCCACATAATACGTTTCATAACACTCCCTCTTGGATGTACATTGCTGAATAACATGTCTCGTTAAAACCTTACTAGAAAAATCCTATAGGAAAAACACTAGTAAGGAAAAAGCAGAGTACATTGTCCCTCTACACGCAAACTAATAAGCTGCTTCATTAAAACCTTTCTATGGAAAACTCAGTGGGACAAAACCTTAGATAAGGAAAAAGAGTACAGCGCGTGCACACTCCCCCTGATGGTCACGTCACTTGTAAAACGTCATTGCTACTCTGATGTAGCAAAGTTTCTCGATTTTGAAAATCTATCATCGTACTTTATTGACTTTATAGATGTCTTCAGTCAATATGAATGATTTTTTTTTTTTTTTTTTTTTTTTTTTTGCAGCAGTAAAATTAGTAGCTTACAAAGTACAAACCCGACTCTCTGAGTCGGATTTTATAATTATTACAACATTCGAATAACAAATTAAACTAATGACTGAGTTGGTAAATAGAGCAGCCTTCATGAAAGGACAATTTGAGCTTGCCAAATGCACGGTCATTTCTTTCCTCTTCCTAATTTGTTGAGCTTCGGAGGAGTACCTACAACAAGACACACTTACGCCACGAAGACGTAGAAATTTATGGGGGAAAGATCTACTTGAAAAACAAGTAGACATGCTGTGTCTCGGAGATTCATCCTCTTGGCTATTATCTTTTTTAGGAGTGATCCAAAAAACCACCAGGTAAGCAAACCATAACATAATATGCCCCACGACTAATCTTTTGACCGTAGATGCAATAGAGCATCGTCTGAAGGCGGATCCAACCCAGCCAATACACGAATCAACCATAAAGGCTTCATAAAAGCCATTATTTCTTTGAACAATAAGAAACTTGACAATACGAACTATCGCCACAAAGTATAAGGGACAGGACACCCTTAACCAATTTGATGGCGACATAAGAAAGTTAATCCCATCGGAAAGAATCCAATATAGGGAAATTATTTTCCTTAATATTATTAGGGATAATAATACAACTAAAGCTAATTTAAGGGAGTGCATTGAGATTTATTGAGAACCACCACATCCAGACCACCCAACACCACAAACCAACCCATACCCACACAAACCAACCCGTCATGACCACACACCATTTAACACACCCCAACCAACTAGTGTCACACACAACCGGGAACAACCCTCCGAAAGTAAACAGACCAATTGAACCTCCACTTCCACCATCAACACCTAGAACCAAAGACATAGGGAACAAGACGGACCGAACCGCAATCCGGCCCCGAACTAACCGAAAGCCCAAGGATGCCACACAAGACCACAAAAAACTACAAAAAGACTACATGCAAAGCCAATAAGACCCCTAAACGAACATGCATAGACTAAACGGTGGGGGAAGGGGCGAGGGGAAGGGGGAACACCGAACTAAGACATGCAAAGACGCCAAGGGAATGACTGACCAGAAAAGACCACCAATAAACAACTGACGGACTTACCTTCGAAGGTGGGGAAAGGGGCGAGGGGGAGGGGAACACCTTCTAGATAAGTCCTCGACGAAGGCACTTGGATAGCGATGGCGGCGGCGGCGGCGACGGAGTACAGGAACGAGCGACGATCGGAATCCCCACAAGAAACTAACGAAACAGCCCACAATCGGACTAAATGGAGGAAGCCGGAAAGCTCAAGACGATCAACGAAAACCGGAAAAGGGTCATTTTATCCCGGAGATAGGAGCAAAAATCGGAGATTAGTGTGTTAAGTGATAGGGAAATGAATCGTTCGCCGGAGATGGGGCATGTTATAACCTCATCTCCGGCGAACTGAGTGGAGTAGGGGAGGAGAAATGGGCGGGTGGTGGCTGTGGTGGAGCAATTGATTAGACTTTTGGGGTTTTTTTTGGGGAAAAGTTATTAGAGAGAGAAAGTGGGCACGGGGTCCAGTATAACTACATATGTTCCAATATGAATGATTGATTGCTTCAAAACTCATAATATAAAGATTGTAATTCTTGCATCTTCACTTCTAGTAAACTTGTCACTTTTGCGATTGAAAATACTGCACTTTTTCTTTGAGTGATCATATATTCAACAATGTGCATGTATATGATATGTGACTAAGTTCTAAACTATATAATGTGAAATAATGCAATGATGTAGTAGTAAACTAATATGAAAATGCTTAACTTAGTCTCTATATGCATATGATGACTCAATAATGAAAACTGCACAGTGTGCTTCTTAATGTCCATAAATTAGATAAATTTCAAGTTAATGGGCTCTTTATAAATATGTCGACGGTCGAATGGACTTATAAAGTCCTTATTCAATTGTTCATTGAACATTGCGCGCAAACGTATATATGTTTCATATGGATATACTTTCATGATCATACTAGAAGTGTATAGAATCGACATTCTTCATATATCACACGGTATGTGTAATTCAGTATGATAAAACTTCCCTTGTTTTACCAACTTTTCACGTACTTCCTCCCCCTAAGGTGGTAAAAATTATATTCAAGATAGATTGCAATCGTTTAAAAAACACCTTAGAATGTGATTTCCCATATCACATACTCCCTCCCATCCAAACCAAAGGTTACATGGGAGGGAGCACAAGTTTTAAGAAAAAATAGAAAAGGGAAGGGTAGTATTGGAATGAAAGTAGGACCACTTGAGTATTTAATGTTAGTTGGGTGGGTGGAGTAATGGTATAATGTGTAAATATATAGGGTAAATGAGGAGGGGTTGATCTTATTTGTTACCCGAAAAAGAATGGGTAGTTTGGTTTGGATGGTCCAAATAAGGTAAGTGTAACCTTTGGTTTGGATGGGAGGGAGTATCATTGAGATTTAATTATTGGGCATAATTGTAAGATTTTATAAGATATCTGGGGAGTAGTGTATGATGTAATTGACTTTTAATGTGCTAAATCAAAATTCAAAATGCCCAAATTTAAGAAGATCAACTTGTGCACATAATAATAATCAAATTGTGAATTGCAATAGAACAAATGTACTCATATTTGAGTAAGTGGTCTTCAAGCCACAAAAAAAACGATATCATTTTGTACAATTGAATTTATAAGGTTTTTGTCCAACCTCGAGTGATGTGTAATTTTATTGTTTAGATCTTCAAATGTCAATCATTCCCAAATTTTAGTATAGGTATTGCGTGTAATAAAATGTATATGCAATACTTAAAAAAGTCTGAGCACATTATTGTTTGTGTATGTAAAATTAAAGCTATGAAGAAATCAGTGTAGAAAGAACCAGTACGATTTCAATTTTACATCAAAATCATTTTGCTTATACTGTTAAGCACCTGTTGATCATATATGTCTTAACATCTCATGTCAACTTTGTTAGTAGTTCGCAATGCATTACAATGCTCCATATTTGGAGTAGCATATGCCTTAATATGTGCAATTATGCACTTTCTCGGCAAACTTAAAGTTGGATGCTAACTTATAATTAGCTATTATATCATACGTGCGTAAAATAATTTATCTCCATGTGATCAAATATATGATTTGATATATCCATATAGATAGGACACATGTAGTGTCTCATGTAGATTGGCAAGATTGATCATATGTTAATTAAAAATCACTTTAGGAAATAGGACGCTATTATTCCTTTTGAGTAACCATTGCGATTTAAATGTGTTAACCATTACTCCATATGCCGAATAATTTAAGACTTAAGAAATTGGAAAATTTGAATTTTTATTGGAGTAATGAAATAAATAAATAGATGGGCAAGATTACTCCATAAATAAACTAGTCTCTCATTCAAATGTAGAAGACTAGCTCACAATAAGAGGATATAAGATCGACTTTTATTAAATTGATAGAGGGTCGTCTTAAGCTATGATAATATGAGACCGTCTCACATTTGTAGTTAGGAGCCCGTCTCAATTAAATATACAGGAGATCGTCTCACTTTAAATAGATATGAGGCTGTTTAACATTAATTAGATATGACCTCGTCTCAGATAAACAGATATGATCAGATCGTTTAGAATTAAATAGATAGATGACCGTCGCACATTGAATAGATAAAGATCGTCTCACATTTGAAATAGTATGAGATATCATCTCACATTAATGTGCTAGAAGACCATCTTAAATTATAATGACAAAATACCATCTTAAATTATAATGACAGGAGACGACTCACTCACATTAAATTGATAGGAGATCACCGTCTAGAATGAACGGATAGGAAAATGGCTTCATTAAACTGATAGAAGACAATTTGTGAAAACATAGGAACCTCCATTGTTGAATATGTAGTTTAGTATTATTAGTTATTGTTAGTTATAGTTTGTTATAGAGAGAGACTAGAGAGATAAAGAGTATGAATAGAATGAATTGTATATTCAAGAATTATTTAGTGAATACAAGCTACTTATGTATTTATACATGAGTAACCACTTGGGTTAACCAACTTTAACCGACTTACACTGCTTATAACTAACTATAGTTCACATCCCCCTTCAAGCTGGACTATTCTTGTGTATTTGTAGTCCAATCTTGGAACATAGAAATTCATGTTGTTGAGTTCCCAAAGCTTTTGTCATTAAATCAGCAAGCTGGAGTCCTGTCCTGATATGACGAGTAATAAGAAACCCTTGTGATGTAAGATTTATTTAATCTCGCAAGCGAACGAGTTATCATTGGGTATTGCAAGGGTCGTATCCCAAGGGACGATGATTATGGTTCTAAGATGGTTTAATCAAATTCTAATTTAATTCTAGCTAAAAGCAAGTTGAAGAAGATTAATGCTAACAAGACTAACAAAGAGGCAAGGATGCGATTAAAAACAAGGATTAAGAGAAACTAAGGTGAATGGGTTCATTAATATAGGTGTAGGTCAAATACGGTGGGGGTAAGACAAGTCTAATAATGAGTCTAAACGTATCTCCACCTCTCGGTGCAAGACGAGCCCTAGCCTAAGGTTTGATTGGGTTCTCGCCCTAACCTTCCCCTAAACACCCTTGACACACACAAAAGCAATACAAGTTTAAGCTCTCACTCTAACTAGCAATTGAACATGGAAAAAACTCAAATTACTCATTCAAGCATTTCAACAAACACCTTGTGTGCATAAAACAAGTAGACTACCAAAAGACCTAATCTTTATACCCCAAATGCCATAATCGACCCATAAACCTACACTAAATCCCCCATCTACCCTAGCAATACACTACTCACACATATTACTAAGACTAGGTACTAAAGATGAATTTAACAGGATAAAGACAAAGAAAAACATATTCAAGATGATGACTAGTAGAATGAGCAAGAAAATGCAATTAAACAACTAGTAGAAGTAATTAGGAGAAGAATTGTACCAAACTTTAAGAAAAGTTGCAACCTTTGATGAATAAATAGAAGGAAAGTCTTCTATAATACAAATTACAACCCAAATCTTCAACAATAGCTAAGGGAAAGACTAAATCTAAAGATAACTAAGTAGAAAAGTAGAGTAATTAGTGCTAGTTATCAAAGGATTAGAGTAATGAATAGGTATATTGAAAGCTAAATCAAAGGTTTAATTTTTGTGTCTAGGGTTGTGTCCCCAAAATGAATTAAGAGAGGGGTATATATAGGTTGGTGGGATAAATGGTTCAAAATAAGAAGGGAAGTTGGAATTGCGGACTGCGGGTCCCAGCCGGCCGGCCGCCGGTGGCTTGGACCGGCTGGGGCTCTCTGACTCAAATTTGAGTTTTCGTCGAGTGAAAGAAGTCCCAGCCGGCCACCGGCTGGGACTCTCTTCTTCCTTTCTTCTCCTTCTTCTTTATGCCTGCTCCCCCAGCCAGTCTGGCCGGTTGCCGGTGGCCTGGACCGGCTGGGAGCCCCTGCTTTTTCTTCCCATCTTTTTAAGTTTTGACGGGGTTGGCGGAGTGCCCAGCCGGCTGGCCTGGACCGGCTAGGACTGTAACACCCGGAAATGTACCCTATTTTTCTAGTAGAAATATTTTACGAAAACTTTTCAGCAAATTTAAGTTTTAAATTAGAATTTTAAGTTTCGAGTCGAATTTAGAATTTCCGAGTTCGTATTTGGAATTTCCGCGAGATTTCATGGAAATCCCGTCTTAAGTCGAGTTTGACTTTTCTTGACTTTTGAGTCGAGTTTGACTTTCCTTGACTTTGAAACCGTCTTTGACTTCCGTTGACTTTTCTCCTATACAACTCACACTACTCCTTAACCTAATATTTCATTCAACACAAAATCAAACACATTTCTTCCTCTCTAAGAAATCTCAACTTTCCCTCTTTGATATCGATCTTAGAATTGTCGTAACTTCTTCGTTACTTGATAGAATTTACGTAAGTTTGTCTTATTCTTCTTCCCGTACCTTCCTCTATCCGTATTGATATTAAAAGTATCGTCTTTCTCGCTTTTCAAGCTTTCCGTCTTTCTCAAGATGAACTTTATTCATCTTTTTACGATCTATTTGTAGGTGGTGACCTCCAAGATCCCGACAAAGACTATTTCCTTATAGAAGAGGAGCTTGGCGATTAGTAGAGACGCTTAAAGGTAACGGTGAAGGGTTACTCGATATCATTTACGTGTTTTACATGTTTATATGCTAGAAATCGTATTTAGAATACGATTAGGAAGATTAGGAATCATGCTATGTTTAATGGATGATGTTATATGATGAATGTTGATGGTATATATTGATTGTTGATGATTATTAGAAGCATATATGAGAATTGGATTGAATTGGTTAAGTGAGCAAGGCTCACGGGTGAACTGGTGTTCGACCGGCCGCCGGTCTGCCAACCGGCTGGGAACACATCAATAACATCATTGAAATTTTGGGAATTTTTGTATAGGGTGCTCTGTGCCGGTCGACCGGCCGCCGGTCCACTGACCGGCCCAGACCACATTTCTCTGTTCTTGGTGATTTTTGGATTTTGCCCTGTGTTCTGAGCCGGCCCACCGGCCACCGGTCTCCTGCCCGGCCTGGAACACGGCTGTATATTTTCCTACAATTTCTAAAACTCGTAATTTATAATAGTTCGCATGATCCGTTTATCGTAAAATTTTACATAGAGTCTTATAATATTCATGTTTTGGGTATATGATATTTTATTCGCTTGTATCACATGTTTCGTGACGGTTTTCGATACGTTCTCACTTTGAGTCGGTTTTTACAAATGATACGGTTTGAGCACTATTTTGTCTTGTGCTTTGTACTCTCATTCCCTTGGCTACCTTCCCGTTCGTAAGGCTGGAATGTCGGAACGGAGAGGTATCCTACTGCTTAAATGCATGTGTTAGTGGGCAAACGACGACGTTGTTGGGAGTTGAACGCATTGCGTTGATCGACCCGGCCGTCAAATGTTGTGTACTTGCGAGGTGGTGTTATTTGCATGTAGCGTACCGCTTGTTATGAGGCTTGAGCTCTTTTCCGCCTCTATCGTGAATTGATCTACCGAATTTGGGGTACTCGGCATATATATTGTAAGACCGAGTCTTGGATGCGAAACGTTATCGCATGTCGAATCGGAAAACGTGATTCCGAGATCCTGGCCAGGTTTAGACTAGGACCGTATTATTATCGTCGTGCTACCAGGAGAAAATTAGTCTACATAGGCGAAATGTAAGCATCGCGTATGAGTTCAGGGAAATGTGATCCCGTGGATGCCTTTTAATCACACTTGCCATGTACACGATGCTAGTGCGTTTCATTTACCGTGAGAGATGTCGTATTGTGTCGTCTTTGAAAGCGTGATTTCATGATATTGTTCATGGTCATTGCATGATTGCACACCGTCAATGTCTTGGTTCGTGAATGGATGATAATATGTTGGATTCTTTGTGATCATCACATGACTTGACTTGGTTTGTCTGTTGAGTCTCAATCTTATCAATCGTATACCACTAACGGTGAGATGCAAGCCCTAGTGAGCGTATTCGGTTGCCTAAGAGTGTCTTTCCCGAGTCTTTGAATAACATGATGGAATCGGATTGGTATACCATATGCTCTTATCATTATATCTTTTATTGCCTATTTCTTCTTATCGTAACTCACATGTATATTTATATATGCATGATTTTACTTTTGTATTTTCTTATATGTACGTTTAATGTGATATGGCTGGGAGAACCCGGAGTTACTCCCCACTGACTGTGGCGTTCATGTTTTTCATGAATGAACAGGTTGCTTG
>JAIUZE010047934.1:0-11952 GCA_022085475.1 Heliosperma pusillum | reverse complement strand
TGAATCTAGACTTAGGACGCTTGGCCTAAAGGTAGCTCCCACTGTTTTACCAGTATAATGGGATAGGATATACAACTATATGAACTATTTCTAGTCCCTCCAATACTGTCGAATCCAAGCTACTTTCATATGCATCATCATATGACGCAATGTACTCCATTTCCGTTGTTAAATCCGCAATGATAAACTGCCTGGAACACTTCCAGCGGATACATGACATTTGTATTTGAAAATGTCACTCCTACTTGGAACCTTTCCAATAGTATTTTCTGCTTGGAACTCTTCCAACAGATAAATCTTCTATAAAACACAGCCAACTCGTGATTTCAAATCACTTTGATCAGTTTGGAAACTGAAGTCTGTGTAACACTTACACGCAACTTATTTTAAACTCCAAACACATGGAACATATCTTTTAGTCCTTCGCAAGTACTAAGGATGTTCTTTATGGCTATCAAGTGACTCTCACTTGGATTTGATTGCAAATGATTCGTCATACTCAAAGCATGCGAAATGTCGGATTGAGTATACATCACAGCGTATACAATTGATCCCGCAGAGGAAGCAAAAGGAATCAATTATGATGTGTTCAACTTCCTTGAACTAGTCAAAGATCTTATCATTATAAGAATTTTGACTCAATGCTAATATCCTTTTAGATTTATCTCCATAAATCCAGATATCTAAAAGATGTATTCTACTTTTCCAAAATCTTCCATTATCTAAAATGATCAATATGTCTCCACATATAAGACTAATGTACACCACATTACTCCCACTAAACTTCATGTAAAAACATAATTCCTCGAGATATCGAGAAATATTTTGCAACATGATTGACACACTAATTCCAACTCTTTTGTGCTTACTTAAGACATACTCTTAAGCTTGCAAATTAACTTAGGATAATTAGGATCTACGAACCCACAGGTGAATATAAAATATACTAACTCTTCTAGAATCGTATTCGAGAAGGTGGTTCTTGAGGTCCAATTGACATCATACTTTTATGATATGCTGTAATCGCTAAGTATATTCGAATGGATCAAAGAATTAAGGATAGTGCAAAAACTCTTTGCCTACCACTTTATCTTTGAAAACATTTTAATGTTCATCCATGCAAATTTCGATCTTAAAAAATCAATTTACATTGAAGAGGTCGTACTTCTTCAAGTAAAATTTACCAGGTCACATACCTGACCATCATGCATGGAGTCCATTACGAATCGTATGACTCTAAGTCATATCAAGAAGTTGGGACTAAAAACAGTCTTTTATAAGTCGCATATTTGAATTCATCACTATAAAGGAGCGATAAAATTCCACCTGACCTCCTAGGTTCCGAAGAAACAACTACTGAACAAGCAATGAGGAAAACTTTTTCCGGACCATGTGCTCAGTTTGTGGCTCTTGAAACATTTTCTCCCACTCTGTCTTATCAAGAAATAATCGTATTTTTATTGAAAGACAGCATCACAAGTCACAAACGCTTTGTTCTCGTGGTCAATGTGGGATTATTGAGCACTTGTTTCATTCAAATAACTTATAAATTAGGTACGCTACCTACCCATATCGTATATGGAATGAAATCAGACTGTTTTAAATGTGTTTTAATATGGTGGAAAAAGAAATAGCAGACAAAAATATTAAGATCCCAAGGTTAGTCAATTGGCTCATTTTGACTTGATAAAGACAAAACCATATCGTATAAGGTTCTGTTTCTCTATTCAACAACACCTTATCTAATAATGTGTGTTAGAGAATTTAACTTGTGAAACCATTTCACAATACTTTTGATGAAAATAAAAGTCAATACTTAGATATTAATAGTTACGATTTAGTCATAAGTCCTTGATCTAATGTTCTAGTGGTTAACTACTTCTCATTGAAGCTCTTTGAACTTTTCAAAGATTTCTCTTAGCACCTCATTAAGTAGAATCAAATATAATATCTACTTAAATCGTTGGTAAAGAAAGTGAAATAGTCATAACCATCTCTGGTTGTGTTTGTTATTGGACCACACATATTCTAATGTAATAGGGCCAATAACTCACTAGTTCGATTTCCTTTTAAATAAAAAGGGCACGAATCATCTTGCCTTGAATACAAGATTCGCACGCACCATAAGATTCAAAATCAGATGGTTTAGGGATAGTTGTCAATACTAGCCTCTTAATGTGCGACACAATCCAAAATTAAGATTAGATTAGGGTCACCAATTTTGAGCCTTTTACAATCTATATGACAAGTAATTACTAGTTTAGGTCAAGAATATAATTACCTTTGATTGGTATGGGATAACCATTGACCAAGTATAGGCATAAGAAGATACAACGCTTGTTCTATTCACAAAAGTGAAAACATGTGTGTACACTAAAGTGGATACTATATTCGTTCTTTTTGGGTCATGACATAATAAACGTTATTAAAGTCACCCCAACGCTAACTCCAAAACAGATGATCACATTATAACTTTTATATGTTCTATAGAAATAATAACTACCAATAGTATATTTCCCTTTGTAGGTCGAATTAATTTATGTTAGTCGTCGCCCTAAACGAATCAGTAATATATGCATTGAATACATTGATGAAAACCATAATGGATATTAATACCAAAACTCTTGTCATATTTAGCAAAATAAAATGTCGATATATAGAATTAGGGTGAAAAAAACAATACACCTATTTCGAACTCTTTAGGAAAACTTGGGAAGATCTTTTCTTGTGTCTACACTGTTTAAAAATAGAATCGTCAAAAGGTGGGTCGACACCTTGCTTGGTTTGGCTGTATATCAAATTAGTCTTGACTGCTTATCCATTGCCTTGTCGTCAAAATCGAGCAACCGACTCTTGACAGCGTCTAACAATTAAGAATTAAAATCATTCTTAGTGCTCCCACTCACTTTCATGAATCTCTATTTAGACAAGTATATTGAAATTATTGTGAAGACTATTCTTCATTTCATTCATGGTTTTACCTTCAAAAGGATAAACTTTTCATGAAGTGACTACGGTATTTGGTTGTTCACGATTTCAAATAAATCGATTAACCTAGTCATCCCAACTGATTTGGCCTCTTTTGAGGTAAGCCTCGATAAGGAGCATTATGACGACATACCAAAATACAAACATTTTCTTTGGAGAAAAAATTTGATGTACCATTGTTTATAAGAAGGCGTCACAAAATATTCAAAAACGCTTTTGACTAAGTGTGACTTATTTATTTTCTCTTCATAAGAGACATTTGCAATGGTGAATATGAGGATCAAAAGATACAATTCATTTTGTCTTTAGATAAGATGGTATAAACGGAGATTGCAATCAAAATGCTACCGTATAAAATAATGGAAACCTTTTCCACGATTGAACGGATTTATAAGTTCATAGAAGAAAAATAATTGTCATTGCGCGAATAAAATTAAATATCAACGGAAAATAAACATTCATTGCTTATATATAATTTACTTGAAAAAAAAACAATTTTAAACAAGTCACTCATATAATGACCCCTCACGAAATTATATAAGTGATTCCAAGACCCATATTTAGACAAAAAATAGTCATCGCATGCTACCTTTATCTAAAAATGGTAAGTCAATACTTGACTAATTCTACACTTAGAACTCTTGGTTGACGGATTTCAACTAAATCCATATCCTAGTCCCAGGATAACGCTTATCTCGTTGAGTCCAATCCAACTTTGGCTTGTGATCGCATCACCCTACTTACCCGAGGTAAAAAGGGACCCACGAGCGTGGTAGCCCTAATGAACACGGGGTTCATAGGTGTTACTAATTGGTAAGGCTAAATCTCAATTTTTTAAGTTATGTGAGAGGTCTTGTCAATTTTGTTATTAATTCCCTATAAGCGAACTAAGTCGGTGAATTGTGAATATCGTTGAATTGACAATCACGGTAAAATGCATGTGTGACGATTTTGGCATGAGCAAAAAATAAAGCAAGCAATCAAGCAACAATAAAATCCTAGTATGGCCACCTAGCTAATTAAAATTAACTAGATAGTTACAAATTCGGAAACCAACTCCATGGTCCCTTGCCTCTTCACTTGGAACATCTTCCAAAATGGCACCGTCTTGACGGAGTCACCGGTCTTCGAAAAAATAATTACAAATGTACAAATATACAAATTCCTATTATACATTTATACTATAAAATAAAATTATTAAATTATACAAACCGGCGATACGAGATCGCAATAAAATTACAACCAAAACGTTATTCCCTTACATTACGGGTAATAACGATAAAAAAACTAGGCCATACTAGGTACAAACTTTGCATAAATGATTAAATAAATAAAATTCATTCATTCAACCAAAAATAAAATAAATTGCTGCAAAATTCATGCCAAAATCGTCCTAAGTTCAATTCATGCTCATTGTAGCTCGATTTCTTCCGGGATTCATTGATTTTTAACCATTAAAAATCAATATCAACATTTAAATCGCATTTAAATTCAAACTAATTAACTAAACTGTTTTAGAACTCAAAATTAGTCACTACTAATTTTGTTGGTCATTAATTAGATCAATTTGATTTCATTTGCTAAATATTACGGTTTAATCATAACAATTATGAAATAAAACCAAAATAAAATATAAACATCATAAAATTTGAAAACAAAAATTTTGTACATTCTGGAACAATTCCAGGAACTATAAAAATAAAAAACATTTGCTCAAAAACTTTAAATTAATTTTATGAACAAATAGCTTTGTATTTAATGGTTTTATCAAATAAAAACATTAGATATAGTAAAACAGTGAAAACAATTATGAAATTTCACCAAGAGTATCAACATCAGAATGTAAAATGTACCAAAAATTTTCAAGACCAGAAATGGACGTTTCAATTTTATGAACATTATAATCTCATATTATCGACTTTTATCGTATAAAAATCAATGAACATGCAATACATAAGTAAAATTCACGAAATTTTACATACATTATGTAAGAAATGCATGTGAGATCATATTAAAATTTCATGGCCAGAATCAACATGCAACTATTTTTAGTTAACTTTTAACTCATAAAATGAATGTTAACTCGGTTTAAACGCCAAAAATCAAAATAAATAGCAAATTAATCCCTAAAATCACGAAATTTGACCACAAACATTTTGAGGTCAGTAGGTATACATGCACCAAAAAGTTTTGTCAGAATCGTATTTTAACTCAAAATCTTTGATTTATTAGTTATCTTATAACTTTAATAAAAATGTCCAAAATGAACATGCATGCTACAAGCTAGCTCTGATACCAATTGAAAGTCCATAGACCTTAATTAGACTCCTCTAATTAATTACTAAATTACTTTTTAATTTAGTTTATGATGATCTATGTAACATGCATGCAAATATAAAGACATTTATATAAAAGAAGAAATTTCATCACATTGATATGGAAATTATATGGGCACAACAAGAACTCCTTCTTGTTGTTCTTGAGCTATAAATATGGATGAACACAAACTATCTCCAAAGTAGAAGATCTCTTCTAAGTTGCACCAAGATTAACCCAAATAATCTACCCTTATTATTAACTAGATAATAAGATAGATATTATTCTACTAATATTATGACTATATTAATACACTAGTAATACTTAGTAAATATTAGTATTTGAGAGTTTTAGTGAGAAGAAGAGTTTTTAGAAAGAAGTATGATAATTGAACAAAATCAAGTTATGAAAAAATGAACAACCAATGTTCATTATCTAGCCACTTTGGCCGGATGTTTTAGTCCCTAAAAGGACTCTTATTTTGTTTGATTTGTTCACATGCATTTGAGTGGAGTGTTGTAGTATATATGATGATTATTCTTACTTGTAATGTCACTTTCATAAGTAACTAAATAGTAAAAACAAGAACTAAAATCATCACCTTTGAACTACAACCAAAACCGGTCCATTATGGCATAGTTTGGTCCATTTTGATTTTTGATATTTGTCTCACAAATACTTATTGATCATATGGTTAATTATCTTGTATAATTAAGTGTTAATTTGATCATATAACAATTATATGACTCAATTAAATAAATAATATGTACTGAACATTTTAAGTAATATTTTACCATTATATCAATATATAATGGGTCCCACAATGCTTAGTTAATTTATTTTACAACTCTTTGTAAATTTAATTAACTAATTACCTCCATCTCAAAACCTCAACTAATTTAGTAATTTAACGATTTAATTACTAAGTTAAATCTTATTTAATCATATTAAAATAAGATATAAATTTATAAGTCAATTATCGCATAATTGAAAAATAAACTTAATCGAATTTGAGTTCTTAACTCAATTTCTAACAATTAACTCTCGTACATATCGAATATATGTAATGTACTAATTAACTGTATCGTATACAAATAATTAGTTACTATTTGGATTTCATCCTTTAGGTGTGACCGAAAGGGATCAGTTGATCACCGCCGTCAAACGACAATAACGTCAAACTCTAGTTAGCCAACCGTTATTGATTTACGTTAATCAACTGACTAATCATATATATAGTCAATAATTATCCCAATTATATTCCATAATAAGCTTTATTATGTGGCGCACTATTGTGGAGGACACCTACTCCAACACATCCCGCCATTAGAATCAGGCAAAGATTCATGGGATGGACCTTTTTGGGTCGTGCCGAGCCTCATTTGGTGAGACGAGTGGAGTTAGAAATGTTAGGAGGATTTTTGAATGTGAATGGTGATGAACCATGGTCTGTTAGTATTCCTTATCATTTTGCTGTTCAGTTGACCAAAGCTATTAATCCTAAGAACACTGCCATTGTCTACGGAGGTCTTATCACTCACCTTGCTATGCGAGTTTGTGGTTTTAACCAAGCCACCACCGACCTCCAGGTATTGACTACACCTCCCACTGAGATGGGAAATGGGTTGGATTATGCTTATTTTGTTCAGCTCAACTGGTTTCGAGTCTCTCACCCCCATATGATTTGGAGGATAGCTGGCCGAGATTCGGTCAAATTGACCGCCGAGGTAGAGCAAATTCCATTTCTTCGGCAGCGTCCTCAACTTCAAGAGGGTGAGGCTATCTTACCCTGACCTACTTACTACCTTCCTGTTGGGGATATTACCCACATTGACCCCCCTGTTCAACTTAGATCCCGCCGCCCTGAGGTAGGATCATCCTCTCACTCGACCCATGCTGCGGGCGATGTGACCGCCATGCTTGAAGCCCTAACCTTGTCCGTTAATAGAATTCAGTCCGACCAGCAGCTTGCTTTGCACCCCATCTATGACCACTTTGCTAGGCAAGGTGTGATTAGACCTGAGGGCCCCCACCCGTCTTTTTATACTTGGCCCGAAAGGGGGTATGGTACTGCTTATAATGCAGGTGTGTAGCCGACCGGACCGGATTACTGTGGAACTGACTACGGCGTCGAGAGTTTTGGGGGGTATAGAGGTGATTTTGGAGATCACCAAGTAGGAGAGTACCAGTCCTTAGGAGCCAGCGACCCAACCGGGATCATTACTTCTCGTGGTAGTTATTATTCTGCAGATGATACCTACTATACAGATGCTTCTGGATCCGCATCCGAGCCACCTCCTTCTAAGAGGAGAGGCCGTAGCTGGTGGCCTTTGTGATGAGATGATGAGCTCCCCTTGTTTATACTAGCTTGGGGGAGGCTGGACATTTTGTAAGAATTTTATTTCTTTCCCTTATTTTTCACATTTTTAGTTTTATTTTTAAGCCCCTTTTCCCATTAGAATTTAATATTGTTTCTCTGTTCCATGTGCTATGAGCCGTTTCTCGGTTTGTTTCTGTTATACTTGCCTGCATTGAGGACAATGTGAAGTTTTAGCTTAGGGGAGGATTTGCATTTAGGACTTGCATTTATATTTTTATTTTCCTTTTAATTTTTTTTAGTTCATTTTTAGTTTTTATTAAAGAAAAAAAAAGAAAAAAATCGAAAAATCGAAGAAAACACAAAAAGAAGAAATCATTTCCATCTTACATTTCTCATTTTGTAGTTTTTATAAGATGATGTTTCATTATATTATGAGGAATTGTGCATTCATGGGGATGTCTTGTACACGGTAGGTAGAAAATTGCATTTGGACTTAATTAAGCTTGATCTTGACTTTAGCAAGCTACTCATATTGTAAGGTAGAGCCTCCAGTGGCCGGTACATCTGAACCCGATCCCAGTTTAGGAGGGAGTAGTTTCTCCTTATAGTCTGTGTTAAACGCATAAGTATGGTTTTTATTCCATTTTTTATAAGTATTACTGTCATGATCTACATTTTGAAGCCATTCAATCTCTTGTTCACCTTTCGCAAAAACACCCTTCTTCCTAGCTACATTATAATTTTGCCTACCCTTGTTGAGCTAGTAACCAACTATATGTGTAGGGGTGTTCTGTGCTTTTGCGATGTTCTGATAATGCCACCATTTGGTGTGAACTTGTTTCGGGATTGCTGATTCCCGGGTTTTGATGTGAAAGAGAAAAAAAAAGAGCTTTGAAAAAAAAAGAGCTTTGAAAAAATGAAAAAGAATGAAATTGAAAGCTCAAAAGAAGAAAGAAAAAAAGAGGAAAAACGCTTCCATGAAAAGAAAAGAAAGAAAAATTATGGGAAGTCGTAACTTGGTTTTTCAGGTTTAATAAGCCAATATGCTGCTTTTGGCTTTGACTTTTGTTGAAGGGAATTGGTATGATTTAGATTGAGTATCCACTACACATTTGGTTATTACTAGCTTGACTTTAAGCTCCACATGACCAAAATCATTTGTCCACTTTCTTACCCAAATTTCCCAAGCCTCTTCTTTACTTTTCTAATGCTTCCTATATTACATTTCGATCATGATTAGTTTTACGTAATGGTTTTGGATTATCTACCATACTAGACTGCGGGCACATTCTTATAAGTTGTAGATAGGTGAGTGTCACTTCAAGTTTGAACCAATATTTCCTATTTTACAAAAATTTGAGTGAAGAGTGTACCGTAAGAGTCCATTGTCAAAAAGATCATGCAAGAGCTGAAAAGGTCCAAAGAATATTTTCTATGCTGCGCCGTTATGTAAATCTCAACCATGATTCGCATTTTCCTTCGCCATTGTTGCTACGGGCTTATGATTCATCTACTTGTAAAAGCTTACTTTTTGAGATTTGTATGATAGATTGATCATTTTTAGCTACCCTTGTCCTAGTTATGATTGTTATGTTTGCTCGAGGACAAGCAAGGGTTTAGCTTGAGGGAGTTTGATAAGTGATATTTTGTACTAATTTATCCCCCGTTTTAGCTCAATTTCCATACGATTTATGTACTTTGTTACGTGATTAACGAGCTAATATTGCTATTCTAGTTGTTTTGCGTGTTTTGACTCGTTTTATAGGAAATGAAGCGGTTTTGCTATATTTTCCTACTTTATGGAGCAAAGGCACTAAGATACGAGTTTTCAAGGAATTGATGATAGCCAGTTCACGATTTGATTACGATTCCGCTACATCCTTCCTCAATTGGATTTATTTTGGACTTTGGCTTTGAACTCAAAAGGAAACATCAACCCAAGTCAAAAGAAGATCAGCCCAAGCCCAATTCTGTATTGCATTGACCAAGACCAAGGCATAGGATTCCGTGCCTAAGACGAAAAGACGGAAGAATCCATCTTGCACATTTACCCGATCGGATTACCATATACCCGATCGGGTATTTCTCCAAGTGGACGTTACTTGGCTCTTCTTCAAACCGAGCTTAAATGAGTGCATTAATGCTTTGACTAGGATATGAATTGGACGAGGGATCAGCAGCCATGGAGCCCTATAAAAGCCAAGGATCATCACACAACTTATCATCAACTTTACCATCAACTTACATACTTTCATATACAATTTAGAGCATAATAATCTAGTAGTTTATTTCTTTCTCACAAGTTTAGAATATAGTTTATTTCTTAGTGTGTCTCTACTATTTTTATAAGTTTTTGTTATTGGGTTGGATAATTGTTCTTTACTTTATTTCTTACATAATCGCATTCCAATTACGGTAATTCTCTATCCTTGATTTACTTATGCAATTTTAACCATCATGAATTATAATCTCACTAGTATCATTCTCATAATATTGTTGTTGTTAGGAAATCAATCTAACATTAATCTAGTTAAAACCAAAATATTATTTATCATGCCACATTATAGTTTACCTAATCATATAATCCTAAAAATTATCACTAAAATCATTATTAACATAATCACCATAATCACTTTAGTATTTATATTTCATAGTTTAATTTCATACATCTTTTTCTTGTTAATTTACTTAATCACATGATCACATAAATTAGATATAATATTGTAAGATTAACTTTATGTAAATAAAATAAATAGAGTTGTAATATTGAAATGATTCACGAGTTAAATGAATTAAAAGAAGAGTAGATACCATTTGAACCATCTAGTTGTTTCTTCCTTTGGTCGTGTCAAATTCTATAACTATGTTTAGTGCCCATAAACAATTGTTTGTATTAGTCAATTTCTATCTTTATAACGAGAGTTGGGATGGGAATTAGGACTGCCAATAGGGGTTTAGTGATTTAACCATGCTGAGAGGACGTTAGGACCCACTAAAAGGTCAGTACGAATCCGAAAGGAATATACCGCTACAAGGCCTACACAATCATAGTAATTCTAATGTTGGTATCAATGAAACTTTTAATTAGTTTTACATGTGTTCCTCTTTCACTATTTCAATTTGATTAGTTAGTTTATTTTACCGTTTTAGATAGTCTATTTTATTGTTATCTAGATAGTTTACTTTATCGTCTTTCTATTTCCGTTCTTAGATAGTTTACATTATTGTTATTAGTTAGTTTATTAGTCTAGTTAGATAGCCTTTCAATATTGTCATTTAAATATCGTATTTAGTTAGAATTTAATTGTTGTTATTCGGATCAGAGAACTTCCCCGATCGGGTACGTGACAATCCGATCGGGTAAGTCTTCTGTTTTGAGTTTTACATTCTGTAATTTACATATTTGTCATTTACATATCGTCATTTACATACTTGTCATTTTATTTTATGTTAATAGCTTATAAGACCACCTCAATTGACTCGAACTTAAATGAAAATCAATCCATAGCAATTCATAGTTAACACGTGCTCCCTGAGGATCAACACCCTACTTCCCTAATTACACGTGCTCCCTAAGTGCGGGTAATTATTTTTGTATTGGGACCGCGACATAACCGATCATATCTCTTGTCTAGATCATTTTCTCCTTCTTTTCATCTTTAGTTCTTAGTTTATTTCTGTCTTTTCTATATCAAAACCTTAGCTTAGAATAATAACAATTTCATCTTTGTGATCTACTTTGTTGGGTACAAGTGTTGTAATTCAAGGAACGATTATTCTATGCAAGGGATTTCTATTATTGTTATCACTTTCATTGTTGATCGTCACCTAGGTATTCCTACTTTATCCCTTGTATAAATGTCTTTATGTTTTCCATTTGATTGTTATTTTCTATCCATGTTATCTTAGATTCATTTAGTATCGTTATAATTGTCATTTCGTTCCATTAGATTGTCATTTTAGCGTCGTTATTATCGCCACATAGAGAGTCTTAAAATATTGTCAAAATCAACTAAACATGTCTATCCTAGTTTTCATTGTTAATATCGTCTTAGATTTAGACATCGTCATGAGTGTAGTCACCTTTCTAGGGTGTAGGGTAGCCATGTTAGATTGATTAAAAGATGTTAATTGGATAAAATAAATTGTGCTTCTAAAACATTGTGTCTATGCATGTTTGGACTATAACGATAGTTGACGATTTCTGATCAAAATCATTGACTAGAATGGAATTCTTTTCCAAGGTAGAGATACGTGAATTGAATTGACAAAGCATGACATGGTAGATTAAGACCTAGTAAATTGCCTAAAAGCCTGCTAGGACCATC
>JAIUZE010047929.1:0-17295 GCA_022085475.1 Heliosperma pusillum | reverse complement strand
CGTCTTATCCCGTGGATGCCTTTTAATCATACTTGCCTTGTACACGATGCTAGTGCGTTTCATTTACCGTGAGAGAGGTCGTCGTCGTGTCGTCGTCTTTGAATGCGTGATTTCATGATATTATTCATGGTCATTGCAGGATTGGGCACCGTCGTCTTTGAATGCGTGATTTCATGATATTATTCATGGTCATTGCATGATTGGACACCGTCAATGTCTTGGTTCGTGAATGGATGATAATATGTTGGATTTATTGTGATCATCGCATGACTTGAATTGGTTTGTCTGTCGAGTCTCAATCTTATCAATCTTATACCGCTAACGGTGAGATGCAAGCCCTAGTGAGCGTATTCGATTGCCTAAGAGTGTCTATCCCGAGTCTTTGAATAACATGATGGTTACGAATTTGATTTCCACATGATCTCATCATTATCTATCGAATTGCCTATCTATTCTTATCGCAACTCACATGGATATCTATATATGCATGATTTTACTTTTGTATTTCCTTATATGTACGTTAAAGGTGATATGGCTGGGAGAACCCGGAGGTACTCCCCACTGACTGTGGCGTTCATGTTTTTCATGAATGAACAGGTTGCTTGCATGGATTGACTTTTTGGATGTGACATTTTGGGTTCGGGTGTGAGCTAGCGGGCGTAGTCCCTGGATGATTAACCTCTAGACGATTTTAGCTAGTTTGCTAAACACTTTGTCTTTTGTTAACACTTTGAGAGACTACGTCTCTTGTGGTATTTTTATTTAGTTTGTAATATTTTGACACTCCTCGTATTTTTCTATCTTGCATGTATAAAGGTTTTTAAAATACCGTATTTTCCGCTATAATTCACATGCTTGTATGTTTTATATTTCCGCATTCGCGAGGGTTGTCACACTAGTAGAGCAGTTACATCACAAGGGCTAAAAGATTCTCTCATAAATCCTTTAACCATTAGTTCATCAATTTGTTTCTTCAGCTCCTAAGTTGCCTTAGGATCTGCAGCAGGAGCTAACCCAGAGGGTCCTCATGGCCAGGCCATGATCCAGCAAAGGCAAGACAGACAAGCCATAACTCGACCCACAAAAGCCACAAGCCAAGCCATGATAAGCCATGACCAAGACAAGCCTAGCCACAACGAAGACATGACAAGCCAGGGTCAGTCCAACACAATCCAAGGCCAAGCCAAGCCTAGCCAGACCACTGACGAAGCCCTATCTCATGCAAGTGTCCAAAACACAGCCCAACAAAATGATGCCTAGTCTGCCCCAGTCATCTTTCAACCTGCTAAGACGTACACCAGGTCAAGCCACCAGCCCCTACCATGGCCCACTGTCAAGGCCACCCTATGAACTACAAAGTTGTCTAGGATAAGTTTTCCAAAGGTCCAGCACAAGTCCATGAAAAATGCCATTCAAGTTCAAGTCAGAAAGAGTGCAACAGGGTGAATTGTCCAATTTAAATCCAGTTGAGGCTCTTGTTTTGTTTAGATAGTTATCAACATGTTAAGGGAGGCTTATATGATCACAAATAAAGTCTTAAGGAGTCCCAAGAACAAGCAAAGCTGTGACTAATATATTGGCATCTGATTTAAATGGCGTCCACTGTGTCTGATTTAAATATCAAGGTGAGTCATGGAGGTTGGCCACCTTATACATGTCATTTACTACAAGCTGTGACTAGTATATTGGTACCCCGACAAAGCGATTTCATTGGCACAGACCCTCTTTAGAGACTGGCTGAGACTTAGAAGAGTCTAGCACATGCATTGCATCTCTAAAATGCGAATGACTACATGTTATGTGGATCCCGTGTCTCTTTTTTTGAAAATCGCGTTTCAAACCGTCCCATTTTCGAAATTTTAAGTCAAACTTTTCAAACCCTTTTCTCTCGGTTCAACCCTTTAGAAAAAAGATCCATTTCTAGCTGAAATGCTACCCATTTAGGATTAGAAAAATCCAAATTATTTTCAAATTCGATCCTTTTGAAAAAAGAGCCTTTTTCTAGCTGAAATGCTGCCGATTTAGCATTAGAAAAATCCGAGTCGATTTCAAAATTACCTCTTTTGAAAAAGGAACCTTTTTCTAGCTGAAATGCTGCCCATTTAGGATTAGAAAAATCCGAGTCGATTTCAAATTACCTCTTTTGAAAAATGAACCCTTTTTTAGCTGAAATGCTGCCCATTTAGGATTATAAAAATCCGAGTCGATTTCAAATTACCTCTTTTTGACAAAAGATCGGTTTTCTAGCCGAGGTGTTGTCGAATTAGGATAAGATTAATCCCAATTTCCAAATCTACCTTTTCTGAGAAAAATGTATCCATTTTCTAGATGAAACGTTGCCAAACTAGGATTAGAATAATCCAAATTTCAAAATAACTTCTTTTGAAAAAAGAACCAATTTAAAGCCGAAGTGTTGAGTCTGTGTCGAGTCTGTGTCCACATAAATATAAAGCCAAAATTCCAAACTAGGTTCAAACACGAGCTAGTCACGTCGAGTCTGTGTCCACATCGAGTTCTAGCCATGTCTAGGTTCGAAAAACCGATCATAGTCTCGTTCGACCCAAAATGAGTGGGCCAGATTGCTCACTCTTCGGGTCTAGTTCCAATGTCGAGTCTCGAAGACTATATCGTGTCATTGGTGAGTCGAGTCCTAATTGTGCAGGGGATTTTGATTCGGTAACCGATTTTGCTGGGGTTATATTGTAGAAAGGCCTCCGCAAACCCGTCAGAAAAATATGGAAGCTGTAGTCGAAAAACTCTCGGGACATCTCGAACAAGTGCTTATTCGTTTAACCAATCTCGAAGCTAAGATGAGTGGGGAAACCCCACCCCCTCCACCTGAAACTGAATTCGAAAAGAGGTTCAAACTTGTTGAAGAACAACTGAAACTGTCTCGGAAGGAAAATATAAATTATCAGAATGCTCGGGGGGTATACTCTAGTTCAAGACAAGTTGCCGACTAACTTTGTTTTGACCGACATCCCCAAGTTTAAGGGAACTGAAGACCCACTTCAGCAGATTCGATCCTACAAAGAGTACCTTGCACCGAAAGAGGTACCCGCTGAGATGTTATTTCACATCTTTGCCCAATCGCTCGAAGAACACCCGAAGGCGTGGTTCTACGGGCTAGATCTTAAGAATTTCTTGGCATTAGAGGATATCGTAGTGGAATTCTGTAAGCATTTTGCTGACAATGCTGAAATCCAAACCACCATGAGAACACTTGAGGCAATGACTCAGAAATAAAAGGAGGGAATTAATGATTTCCTCCATCGATGGCGCGCTGAGAGCGTGAAGCTACCAAAAAGACCCGAAGAAACATAAATGGTAGACAAATTCGTCAAGAACCTACGACCTGTTTATCGAGATGCTATTAAGTACCAAAACTTTGGCTCGTTTAAAGAACTGATTAGGGCCGGAAGAAAAATTGAAGATGATGTCTGGATGGCTGAGGAATAAAAGCACAAGGGATACCAAGGTGCCTCTTCTTCTAGAACAAAGGAACCAACCTCTTCCAACCATATTTAAGCCATTAGCCTTTTGGGAGGAACTCCTAAAGGACCACATCACCAAAAGTCTAGGGTATTCAAAGACATTGGGTGTACCTACACCTATGCTCTTCAAAGGCTCTCAGGCCAGGGAAACTCTGAACCCTATTGGTCCCACTCCAGATCTACCTGCCGATCGACAAGGTAAATGGTACAAGCCGAATGCCTACTGTGCCTACCACCAAGGAAAGGGCCATGATACCGAGAATTGCTACCGTCTCAAACACGATATCCAAGATAAGATCGAGAACGGGATGATTCCACTCCCAACTGTCAAACCCAAAAATGTGAACAATCCCTTCAATGATCATACGAACGCAATATTCGTCGAAGACAATATTGATGTATCCCACCTAATCCAACCTGTTTGCCGTCTTACTGGGCTCTACATAGGAAAAATCTATGTGGATTGTTCCAAATATCTCCCTCAAGCTAAGAACGAAGTTCGAATTGGGATTTTGCTATTGATTGTACACCCCCAGTTAATGTTCAAGGATATCCTGCTCGCTTGATCACTATCAGGACTAGGCTCTATTTGGTTGACTTCACCGGGATTCCCAATTATTGGGAAAATAAACTGAAAGATGAAGGTGGCCCCGTGATCCGATGGACTGTGCCATGGTGGCATCTCCGAGTAGTCACTGGGTCATCATCTTTGGACCCAACTTGGTCACTTCGCATTCCTGGTTTAGAATTCATGGTATGTATTTTTCCTGAGAGACTGGTGAGGCAAGTGGGCCTTAAGCAGAGGATCCCAAAACTTGCTACTGTTCCCCAGCCCGCCTTGGCTCATACTGCAGAGTCTTGTAGGGAATGTGCTGCCAGATGGGTGCAAAGGAATTTGTGGTTCATACTCCTTCTTCTTGGCTCCCTATGGGTATCTGACTCCTATCTGCGATGGAGGAAAGCTAGTACTCCATAGGAGCGCGAGAAGTTAAGTAAACGTGAGCACGTGGACTATAAGATCTATGAAAGTGGTAAAGAGAAGTCCAAATAACTGACTGAAGGCGAGGAGGAAGCAGGGTTCCTAGTCATGCATCCGGCGGAGAGGTCGAGGACTAATCCTGCTGCAAGGGTGGTGATAGATAGACACGGTAAGGCTAGACCTCGAGAAACACCGTTGGTGATTTGGTCCGAGGTGATGCAGGAGCGCCCGGCTCGCGGACGAGACAAAGAATGTGAGAAAGATGACAAAGGCAAAAGGAAGATGAATGAGTAGCCTTAGTCAGTTTTATTATTTAGTATTAATATTATTTTCTTATAGATGGTGGGATTTTTAGAATCCTAGCCTAAGCTTTTTATTTCAGTATTTCTTTATATGTATGAAATACAATTATTATTTTTGAATAATGAATAAAGATTGAGTTAGTTAAGAAATTAAAGAGTTTTTCTTTCTTTCTTTATTATTCTTGTCGAATTTCAAATGTAAATGCAAATGTCCTTCTATTCACATTTCAAAATAATAGCTGGGTTGAATCCTGTAAAGGATTGCCTACGTATTCATTAAAAAAATAAAATTAAACCCTGCGCGTAGTTCGAGAAAATGTAAAAGAATAATTGTTCGAAGTAAGAGCTTGTAATGAACTTAGCAAAAAGGGTAGCATGTGCTTTACTTACTCCCAAAAGAAATACAATTCGATTTATTTGATGACATGAGGGTTATCCTAAAATCAAAATGCAAGAGCAGAGCGACATTAAATTCAACTGGCCAGGGGCCGGTTTTATTCTGTGCCGCATGAGCGGCACGTGGGGTTTCGCAAGGCGCATTTTCCTAGTGCATTCTAAGGCTAGTACCGTTTTAACTAGTCTAGGTTTGTAGGGTTAACATATTCATTCCCGTCTAGGTTTGTGATTCTAACTGCACCCCCTGAGAATATGGATTTGACTAAAAAAGGTCCAGCCCAATTAGGTTTGAACTTTCTCCGTGGATCGACAGGTAAGAGAGCTCTGACTAATTTGAGCACTAAATCCCCTTGTTTGATGTTTCTGGATTTAACTCGTTTGTTGAATACTCGTTTGATACGTGCTTGGTACGTCTGTACATTGTGTAATGCTTGCAGTTTTTGTTCGTCGAAGAGGACGAGTTCATCATATCTATCCCTCTTCCAATCAGTTTCTGGGATTTTACTTTCGAGGAGAATACGCAAGGATGGGATTTCGAGCTCTACAGGTTGTACGGCTTCCATTCCATAGGTTAGATAGAAAGGAGTGGCCCCAGTGGGTGTCCTAACTGTAGTGCGATATCCCCACAAGGCAAAGGGTATCTTTCTTGGCCAATCACGGTAATTGTCGACAACAATCTTGAGGATTTTGACGACATTCTTGTTAGATGCTTCTACCGCGCCATTAGTTTGAGGTTGATAAGGCGAGGAATGATGATGCTTGATCTTATATTTGGCTAGCAACTACTCAGTCTCTGCTTGGAAGTGTGATCCGTTATCACTGGTGATTTCATGTGGGCAACCATAACGACAGATGATATTGGTTTGTATGAACTTTGCCACATTTTTAGCAGTAAGACTAGTGTAAGATGCTGCTTCAACCCATTTGGTGAAATAGGCGATAGCCACCAAAATGAAACAGTGACCTCCTGTTCCAGCTGGAGTGATCTTCCCAATGATGTCGAATCCCCAAGCATAAAATGGCCAAAGAGAGGTCATGGTGTAAAGCAACGAGGGAGGAACATGCTGAACATTCTCAAAGATTTGACAATTGTGGCAGTAATATTCTAGACGAGTTATTTTCTTTTCCATCATGGGCCCGTTCATGTGAGGATTGCATTCTACGTCATGGACTTCTTCCATTACTTTTTGTGCCTGTGAACGATCAAGGCAAGGCAAGATGACACCATAAGGTATTCTTTTGTACAATTCTCTTTGCTTAAGGAGGTATTGAGAGGCTAGTAAGCGTATGGCGCGTTATCCCCTCTTCTGGTGGGTAAGTACCGTTGAGTTTGAAGTTTAGAATGGCTTGGAACCAGGGTTCCTCTAGATTCTCTTCTTCGTCTGTGAGTTGGTACACATAGGCTGGTGCTGACCGTCGTTCGATGCATCAAGGCATTTCGACCATGTGGTCTGGCATGTTGATCAAGGCTGCAAGTTTCACAAGAGCGTCTGCAAACTGATTCTCTTCACCAGGTAGATGTAGATAAGTCACTTGATCAAAGAATTGGGCAACTTGATCTATTCTGGCCTGATAAGGTGCTAGACTTTCACTCCAAATTTTCAATGATCCCGTGACCTGGTTGATTATCAAGGAAGAGTCTCCATGAACTCGAAGATTCTTAATGCCTAGACTAACTGCCGCTTGTAAGCCAATAAGGTAAGCTTCGTATTCCGCCGCGTTATTTGTCACCTCGAAGTCGAGTTTGACAGATAGTGGTACGATGTATCCTCGGCTTTAGGAGAAATGATGCCACTCCAAATCTTCTTAAATTCGATGCACCATCAAAATATAAGTCCCAGGAGTCTACACAAGTTTACAATATATCCTCATCTGGAAATGACCACATGTCTATTGTTTGGGTGTCGTTGATAGGTTTGTCTGCGAAAAACTCAGCAACGACACGTCCTTTTATGACTTTCAGAGGTACGCATTTGAGATCGAACTGTGAGAGCATTAAGGTCCATCTTGATAGACGTCCGTTGAGGACGGGTTTCTCGAAGATATATTTGATGGGGTCCATTTTGGAGTAAACCTTGATCGAGTAGCTAAGCATGTAATAGCGTAGCTTCTTTGTTGCCCACACAAGAGCGAGGCATGTCTTTTCGAGAGGTGTGTATTTGCACTCATATTCTAAGAACTTCTTACTAAGGTAGTAGATGGCTCTTTCTTCTTTCCCAACAGTTTGTGCGAGCATAGCCCCCATGGCTATTTCTGTGACTGTGAGATATAAACCAAGAAGTTGATCTCGTTAGGGAGGCATCAAGACTGGCGGTTTGGCTAGTATTTCCTTGATTATTTCGAATGCCTTTTGGCAATCATCATCCCACATGGTATGATCTGTTTTCTTTAGCTTTTTGAAAATAGGCTCACAATTTTTAGTGAGTTTCGATATGAACCGACTCACATACTACACCTTGCCCAAGAAACCTCTAACTTCCTTTTCTGTTTGGGGTTGTGGTATTTCGATTAAGGTTTTTATCTTGGATGGATCAATTTCTATTCCCCTATAAATGACGACATTTCCTAAGAGTTTGCCTGAAGTTACTCCGAATGCACATTTCTGAGGATTGCGTCTCCTGTTGTATTTGCGCAATCCGAGAAAGAACTTGCGAAGATTGTTGATGTGTCCTTTCCTGTCTTTGGATTTGAGAATCATATCATCTACGTATACCTCCACGTCCCTATGCATCATGTCATGCAATAACGTAGTTGCGGTACATTGGTATGTAGCTCCAGCATTAATTAGTCCAAATAGCATAACTATATAGCAGTAGTGCTCCACGGAGTGACGAAAGCTGTTTTATGCATGTCATCTTCGGCCATTTTGATCTGATTATACCCGGCATAGCCATCCATGAAGGATAAAAATGCGTGATCTGATGTATTATCTACCAATATGTCGATATGCGGTAGAGGGAAGTCATCTTTGCGACTTGCTTTGTTTTAGTCTCTGAAGTCAACACAAACCCGGATTCGTCCATCCTTTTTGGGTACGGGGACTACGTTAGCCACCCAGTCAGAATAATCGAAAACTTTAATGACGGCTGTGAATTGCTTATCGACCTCTTCCTTGATCTTAAGAGCCGACTCAGTCCTCATCCGACAGAGCTTCTCCTTTACGGGTTTGAAGCCTGGCTTGATCAGAATTTGGTGCTCTGCGATATCCCTGTCGATCCCTGGCATGTCTTTGTAAGACCAAGCAAAAACGTCTTTGAACTCGTGTAGGAGGTCTACGAAACTGGCCCTCTGAATCGGATTTAGGGTTGTTCCTATTCTAAGTTCAAGGGGTTCTAGTTCGGTCCCTACGTTGATGGGTTCGGTGTTTTCTATGGCTGGTGCCCCTTTCCCCTCATGTAGTATTTCTTTGATTATATGGGGAGGTAATTCATTCGAGTCTGTGTAACACCCCAGATTTTATAATAACGAGTAATTTACTAAAGTCGTGAATTTTATAAATTCGTCTTTTACTTTTATTGGTTAAAATATTTTATGTCGATAATTTATGATTTCATGGCTGTAAATTAATGTTAAATAGAATTTAGTTTAGTTGGATAGAAACCGTCGCATTTCAGTCCGTTACGATCCCATAATTGGACTCTACTCGAAACACCAAAAAACACGATTTCATGTTGTATTTGATCATGGGAAATAGAACTGAAGTTCTCGGATGGATCCTAATAGTTGATGATGTATCCTCTCGTGGCGGCTTTAATTTTTCGAGTTTGATATGGTGGTGTTAATTCGAAGTTCAAGTTTATTGGAATGATAGATCAGTTTTGTTTATTATCATAATAGTTGCCTTGGAGATCATTTGGGTATTAAATGTCTCTAAATGTTAGATTCTAAAAGAGACTTTAGGTTGGTAATTAAGACTGGTGACCAAACTTTGAGGAATATTTTCATGAGTGAAGCTCGATGCATCTTGAGTTATAGTTGAGCTGGATGATTTGAATAGCCGTATCATCGCCATGTGCTTGGTCATGTATGATTTGGAGTTTGTAATTGTTCTCTCATGACATTTCGTGGTTTGTGAATGAAAAATTTCTTTAAGTTGTGGGTAGTAAGCTTCGAGGTGATTTGAAACAGAAAATTGGAATGGTGAGCTCAGTCATCTTGTGGTTAGCGGTAATTATGCCTTTCCAGATATGATTATCTATGCGTGTGGATTCGAGTGTAATAATTGATTGGACTAAAGATGATCGAATATATTTATGAATCTTTCATGTGGATTATTTGATTGTGGATTTTCCCTTGTCGATAGACCTTAGTTAATGCTAGTTGGATACTAGATATATGGTTTGTAGTTTGACCTGGTGATTGCCAAGGGTTTTGTAGGATCTAATGATTGGAAGCGGTTAAGGTATGACCGAGGTGAGTTATATTCCCTTGAGGACTAGGTTATTAGCGATGTTTGCGATGTTAAATTGACGAAGCCCATAGAATGATGTGGTTATGGTCTGGGTTTGGCAAACATGTTGAGAAGTTGACCATGATGATTTTGGTATTTGAGTGGAGTGTTTAGTTTTAAGCCTTTCTTCCTCTTTGAGCGAAAGCTTTACCGTTCATTTCTCTCTTATATATCTTGTCATGCTCTCTTTCGGGAATAAAACATATCTTTGTATATCTTTCATCGGTCGTTGCCCATTTAGTTGACCTTCTATCTAATAGCTGCTCTTAGGACTTAGTCCTTGATTTAGCTCTTATTCTTTTCGATAAGCTCTTTTGTTGGTTCTTAATCTTGTCGTCGCTATAATTTTATGTTAATAGATCTTTCTGTCAACTCTATCGTGATCTTTCATCCATAAAAGACCGATTATTTCATTTTGCTTGTTGTGTGTGGATTTTGTTACCGTGAATGCGTTGGTGCTGCTCAAGTTACTTTTATGTGTGTGCAATATTTGGTTGTCTTGAGTTTGCGATTTGAGAAAAGTTTCAAATTTTCACGATGGATTTCGAATTTATCCTTTTAAAAGAGTTTAGAAATGAATTTTTCTACTTTCGTTTTGCGAAAATGGATTTATATTACCTTTATTTTTGATTCTGCGCTTGGTTGGATGCTAGAACTTGTTATTGGAGACGTCTAATGGCTGGTTCTGCACTTATAACCGTATGATTTTATTTTAATTTTGTATTTACTTTGGAATGATAGTGTTCTTGTGCGCGCGACAAGAACTATTTCGTTCCCAAGGAAGAGACTGACGCCTTCGAAAACGTTTCTTGTCCACTTTTGGAAAAATGTCTTGTTTTTGGAATATCATTTTCTTGTAAATGCTTTGGATGCCAAATTCGAGAAACCAATTTCCGTCCTTCAAGCTTTAGTTTTCTTCTTTCAAGTTTCGATGACGAAACTTTTTAAAAGGAGGGGTGATTGTAACACCCCAAATTCTATAATAACGAGTAATTTACTAAAGTCGTGAATTTTATAAATTCGTCTTTTACTTTTATTGGTTAAAATATTTTAAGTCGATAATTTATGATTTCGTGGCTGTAAATTAATGTTAAATAGAACTTATTTTAGTTGGATAGAAACCGTCGCATTTCAGTCCGTTACGATCCCATAATCGAACTCTACTCGAAAATCGGAGTAGGTAACACCCACCTTGAATATTAAAGCCTACTACTACTCACCTTCTCAAAACAAACCAGCAGAAATCTCTAAATCCCTTCTAAAATTTCAGTTTCATCTTCCTCCTCAAACACCAAAAACACCATTAAAACTGCATAACTTTATAATCTTAAGACGGATGCCATTTCTCCGTCTCTCAACGAAACTTGACGATTTTTACATTAATCTTCTTCTCTCATCCTCCTCTTTCTTTTCATAACATAAAATATCCATTTCCTCCAACTTTTTATAAATCCCATTTTCTAGATCTAAACTTAAGACAGACATAACTTCTTCGTTTCTTAACGTAATTCAATTCCGTTTAATGTTTTGGAATCCTCTCACCATCCTCTACCTTTCTAGATAATAAAAGTGTGAAACTTTTAACTTTCTTTTTAGACTGTCTTTCACCATATTTCGGTTTTGGATTCTCGTCACTTTATTTATCGGGAAAACATGTATTTTGATAATTTTGGGTCAAGGAGTTCATGTGGGTTGATGATTAGCTTTGGAATCGAAGGTTTGAATTGCTAATCGAGGTAACAGTGATGGGTTACTCGATATCACTATTATGTAATTTACATGGAAGAGTCGTATTTGTCTTAGAAGATGAGTTCTTTGTGTTGATTTCATATGCACATGTGTTTACTACTCTTTTCCATGTTTAATTCATCTCATATGTTAATCTTATGCTAAGTTATGTTAATGTTGTTGGATTTACTCATTTATTATGACTAGACTTGTGTTTAGCGATAAATGTTGTCTTTTGTTTTATCTTAATTGACCCTATGTAATGATTGGGTATGATTACATTACATTTAATATGGTTTGATGATGGTAAATGATGATAGGAATCAATGGGTACCAAAAGAATTGAAGTTATTGTTGTTGTTGAGGTATTTTTCATGCATTGTGGCCTAAGTCGGGTGGCCGGCCGCCGCCCCCATGACCGGCTGCGAGTCCTCTGATTTTTGTTGGATGAATTTTGGTGATTTTAGAGTAGTGTGTGCCCCAGCTGAGTACCCGCCCGCCGCTCACCCCCACCGGCTGGGAGTCACGGATGTTAAGTATTGTTTGTTGTTGGGGTGTGTGCCCAGCCGGGTACCCGGCCGCCGCCCTACCGGTTGGGAATCACCCCTCTTTCCTTCCCTTTGTTTTCGGCCAAGTCTGTGTATCCCAGCCTGGTACCTCGTTAAATATCTTGACTTTCCGACATTCCAGTACTAGCTTGACTTTTGACTATAGATCTCTTTCCGCCTCTTTCGCGTGGTTTAGCCGAATTTGGGGTACTCAACGTCCTTTGTGTTGATCGAGTATTGGATGTGGCACGTCATACCACATCTCGAATCGGGAAACGTCTTATCCCGAGAGTCACGCCAGGTTTAGACTAGGACCGTATTATTATCGTCGTCCTACCAAGAGGATTAGAGTCTTGTGTGTGCCAAACGCCTTATCGTACACGGTTCAGGGGAACGCCTTACCCCGTGGACATTTGCCTAGGTCATGAGTATACGAAATGCCTTATCGTATGCGGTTCAGGGAAACGCCTTATCCCGTGGACTTCCATTGACTAGTCTTGCTATTGTACATGATGCTAGTGCGTGTCATTTACCGTGAGAGTGTGTATGCTTATGTTTGATCATATGATGGAATGTATACTTGATTGATTGGATGCCTATGATTGGTTTGTATGTCGAGTCCCAAACCTTATCAAGCATATGTCGCTAATGGTGAGATGCAAGCCCTTAGTGTTCTATATGGTTGCCAAGGGGAGTCTTCCCCGAGTCTTGTATTGCATGATGATGATGGATGATGGTTTCCTTTACTCGTATATTGTTATTATCATAATGCTAATCTCACATCCGGCATGATATATATGTTTGCATAATGACACATGATTATATGCTTATTTATGTGCGTTTTGATGTGATATGGCTGGGAGAACCCTGAGTTACTCCCCACTGACTGTGGCATTTATTTTTAATGAATGAACAGGTTGTAGGTTGGTGTTTGCATGAGTGGTGGCGAGTGAGCTAGCGAGCGTTGTTCTTACAGCGATTCACCCTTAGCGTGTAGTTTATATTAGTTTATTATATTAATTGTGTTTTATCAAGGGACCGATGTCCCTTGTATTTATTTGAGATGCAATTTGTATAAACGATTTATTAAATTAAGTTTTGGTTTTATAATATAGTGACATTCGTGGTTTTGCTTTTAAAGTTTTTAAAATCTCGTATTTTTCCGCTGCAAATCTATGTGTTCACTTTACTGCTAAATCGCGGGGTGTCACAGTCTGGGTCAAGATTATCCTCATTGTCATCATAAACAGAATTGCATTCAGAAAAACACAAGGAGTAAGCAGAATCTGATTTATTCATATTAAATTTTGAAAAAAACAGAAATAAGGAGGCCATATGTTCAGTAGTCAGAGGCGGTAAAAGAACAGCTGCTGGGACATTCCCTAAATTGCTGTTATTATTAAATGCTAAGCTAGGAGAAACAAAGGGATGTGGGGTGACAACAAGAGTAGACTCGCTAAGAACTTCGCTATACTCCGACTCGGACTCGGACTCGGACTCCGACTCCGACTCACATTCGTTGTCTTCTGGCTCTCCTTTGAACATCTCTCCTCTTCTAGTAGTGACTTTGAAGAGCTTCCCTTGGTTGTTGGTCCATCTGACCGACTTTCTCCATCCTCTTGGTTGGCTTGAGCGACTGTTTTAGGGTTCAAATGATCGCTCGTCTTGAAGTATCATGGTAATGATCTCATCCTGTGCAGCTCTGACGAATCGATCTTCTCCAAAACAGAAGGCTAACTGCTTGTTCGTCTAAACAAGGTGTCTGACGAGCTTTGATGGTAGTAACCGTTTCTAAAGAAAAAAAGTAGCAATGAAAGTATTCTTGACATCCTTCCCTAAAAAAAATATCCATTTAGAGTAGGGAGATAAGGTTGCATATGGATTCCTTTACTCTTACGATTCTGAACTTGAGTAAGCATTTCTAAGGTTTCCTCTTTCGTGGGCTTATATCCCAATCCCAATGGTATATTTCCAGAGTTCCCTTCTTTGTATGGTGCAAGGCTACTCTTCCTGGTTAGGTTTAGTGGCATCCCTGGGAAGTATTCCTAAGATTTAACTATGTGGTTGACCATTAGGTTAGAGTATGGGTCGAAACATAGAGGTGCCAACTCACTCTTTACGAGATTCACACTCTGAAATCCTCCAAGGTCATATATTGGATCCGTGATTACTTGTTTGCTGGACATTTTCTCTATCACAGCCTTGATAGGCGACGAAGTGATCGTCACTACTTTGCCGTCTAGAAGAATTTTGATTTTCTGGTGTAGGGTGGATGTTACTGCTTTACAAGAATGAATCCATGGCCTTCCCAGAAGTATGTTAAAGGATGCTTCAATGTCTAAAATCTGGAAGTTAACCTTTCGCTCGATTGGCCTAGTGGCTATGGTGAGATTGAATAGCCCTACTACCTTACGTCGTGTCCCGTCATATGCTCGAACACCTTGGTTGGTAGGAGTCCAATCTGATTCTTACATGCCCAGTTTACGTGATGTCTTCAGTGGTATGACATTGACTGTGGAGCCATCATCTACCAAAGTCATGGGTATATTCTTCTTTAGGCACGTGATTGTGATATACAGAGCGAGGTTGTGCCTAGCCCTGAAAGGAGGCAAGTCTTCATCCGAGAAAGTAACTGGGTTACTTAGCTTGACTGAATCTTGGAAGACCAAGTTGACTACATCGTCAGGTGTAGAGTCGTGCGCTACATTTAGCTTTGCCAATGCTTGTAGTAGAGCCTGGCGATTGGGAAATGAACTTGCAACTAATTGCCAGACTGAAAGATCAACCCCTTTGTCATTTGTAGTTGTTTTAGTAGATGGTCAGTAGATGTACCCTCGCCATCATTTGGGGTGATGACAGTGGTGTTAGTAATTGGACCATTAGTGGTAGGACTGTTCTGAGTGATATTCTGATAGGGGCATCCCGATCGAGTGAGATAGACTATATCTTGATCGTCCCTATTTTTAGTTGAGAATATTTTGTGAGGTATTCATCCTCTTCGTCATCGGCCCATATTCCGTTGACGGTATTGAGTTCTTTCAAACTGATGATTTCAACTTCTAAAGTGATGACTCGTTCAACCAGTTTGTCACATGTTGTGATCACTTCTTGCATTGTAGATTGTTGGGACGGGATTGGAGCTTGTGGGGCGCCTTCTTGGGGTGTGTTGCCCGGAACACGTAAGGATGTCACGTAAGGATGTCACACTTCTAGCCCATGCGATGAAGTCATCGACGGTGGGAGAAATGGTGGAATACCTTTCTTCATTTTCGAGTATGTTAATTTCATCTTCAACTGGGGAGATGAGGTGTGAACAATTCAAGGTGGATTCTTCATCCGTGATCATTAGAATTCCACGAGGATTCTTAGTATTGTTGGGTTTGCCTCCTTAAGGTATCGGTAGACGACCATCCACAATCATATCATGAAGGACATGCTTCAATTTGAAGCATTTATCTGTGTCATGTCCCTTGCCTCTATGATATTCACAGTAAGCGTTTTCATCCCAGAACTTATTTTTCTTTTCCGGATCAGGTGTAGGTCCTATAGGCTGGAGCTTGCCTTGTTGAGTCAATCTTTTCAAGGCACTGAATTATGTGTCGCCAATGTTTGTGAAATTCCTTTGGGGGTTGTTCTTTCTGGGCGATTCAACAAGGTTGACCTCATCGGTCTTGTTAGGGGAGCCATAAGAACGACTCGCTGAGCCTTGATACCCGCGACCTACCGTTTTAGACAAGAGTCCCTTTCGAATGTCGTCTTCTATTCTGGTCCCTAGTACAGTTAAGTCTTTGAAAGTGATGTAAAATAAAGTCACTATTTTACTTTTCAGAGATATAGTTGCAGCGGAAATAAAACAATATAAAAAGATATGGATTAGTTGTGAAATCTCGCAAGATTTACAACTAAAACTTGAATTAGACAAGTACTCTCGCAAGATAACTCGAATAAAAGGGATATGAATTAGTTAAGACAATCTCGCAAGATCACTCAACTAAGACTTGAATTAGACAAGTGATCTCGCAAGACAACTGTGACTGTGACACCCTCAAATTTGCGGAAAGAAAAAAAATAATTTAAATACATAACGAAGGTGTCATAAATAAAAAGGGTCATTACAATACGGAATAATATTCTACAAAAGAAATATACAAGACGGGAGACATATCTCCCGTATAAATACGAAATAAAAAGAGTGTATAATAATATACAATCAAAGAACCGACTATAGGTCCAAGGTAAATACTTCGCTCGCTAGCTCGTCAATGTACCCCAAATATGCATTCACCACCTGTTCGACCGCATTAAATATAAACACGGAAGCCACAGTCAGTGGGGAGTAACTCCGAGTTCTCCCAGCCACGAAATGTCGAGTTTAATGAAACATGAATAACATAAAAGCAATGTATATGGAAAATACAAAACTTAAACATATATGATATGCTTTTCATGTTATGAAACAGATAACTAACAAATAACCTAGCATGTGAAAGCTATCATGTGAAACCGATAATAAACTATAACTCGAGGTAGGGAAGCTGGTATGCTAGCTCAGAGGTTACCCTCAGTAACATGGCCATGATACACTCAAACCCTAATCAACACGTAATCATGTGAATCAGTTAACAATCGGTAATCCAAACTCTATCAATCCTAGCCGGGCTTGCATACTCACCTAAAACTCATAGAATCATACAAACATGAAAGACCAATACGTCTACAAACAGGCATAAGTTCTTAGTACCGTCAATAGTCGCCTTCTGTAACTCGAGTCTATACCACAAGGTAGGAAAACATCCTAGCCCTAGACTGATCAGACCTAGCGACCACAGCTAACCCATTCCCTGTCTCATTACATAACCGTACATGAGAAACTCTACTAGGCGACCCCCTAAGCAGAGATGGCTATTACTTAAGCTGGCTCCATTCCCAAAGTGGAAGCAATTAGGCAGCCATGCCCCCGGCTTGGTATCAAAAGGCCCAAGTCAGTGACACACAATAGCTATAAGTGGTGAACATATACTCGTTAAAGATAGTACTGCCTATCCATGTCATGGTCCAAGATACTCATTTAGAATTAGAATGTTCAAGACGCCATATACTCATAATTCTCTATGGGTACTTAGTCAACACGACATATATCATACAATCAAACAGTCACGGGAAAAACTTCCTATCATGTGACTAATTGCATATAAATCATATGCAAATATCATATCGCCTCATATCTACTAAGGCTCATTCATTCATTCCTTAAATAAAACCTTACTTGACGACAAATCCCCGACCCGAGTCCCGCGACGGGTAATCAGTCAAAACGGGGCTGACTAGATCGTAGTTTGACCAAACCCGTTTGGTCAAACCGGCTAGAAACAGAGTCTTAGCCATCGAGGCTTGAACA
>JAIUZE010047924.1:0-18511 GCA_022085475.1 Heliosperma pusillum | reverse complement strand
GAAAGTATGTTAGTTATCCCCAGCCATGCTCTTCCCCCAAGTGGATTCCCGAGCTTGAACCGAAAAATCTATCCTTTGTTGAAGAGAAGACGATCCGTTTAGCATAGATCGTAGGAAGGAAAATTTGAGAAAGTAAAGTGTTCTTTGGTGATGAAAAATTTGTGGAGAAGAAAAGGAAGTGCTAATGTCGAACAGAAGAGGACTTGGGAAACAGAAAGCTTCATGCGTAGTAAATATCCGAGTGTTCGAGTAAGGTATTTTTATTTTTCCTCAAGCTTTCGAGGAACGGAAACTTTTTAAAGGTGGGGTGATTGGAACACCCGAAATGTACCTATTATTTCTAGTAGAAATATTTTACGAGAGCTTTTCAGTAATTTTAAGTTTTAAATTATAATTTAAGTTCCGAGTCGAATTTAGAATGTCCGAGTTCGTATTTGGAATTTCTGCGAGATTTCATGAAAAAGCCGTCTTAAGTCAAGTTTGACTTTCTTGACTTTGAAAATCGTCTTTGACTTTTTCTCTCATAACTCACCCTACTCCTTCTTTAACCTAATATTCATTCAACACAAAAAATCAAACACATCTTTCTTTCTTCTTCCTTAAGCAACTTTTCCTCTTTGAATATCGATCTTAAAATTGGCGTAGTTTCTTCGTTACTCGATAGAATTTACGTAAGTTTATCTTATTCTTCCTCCCGTACCTTCCTCTATCCGTATTGATAATAAAATTATCGTCTTTCTCGCTTTTTAAGCATTCCGTCTTTCTCAAGATGAACTTGATTCATCTTTTTGCGATCTAATTGTAGGTGGCGACCTCCAAGATCCCGACAAAGACTATTTTCTTATAGAAGAGGAGCTTGACGATCATTAGAGACGCATAGAAGGTAACGGTGAAGGGTTACTCGGTATCACTTACGTGTTTTACATGTTTATATGCTAGAAAAATCGTATTAGATTACGATTAGGAAGATTAGAATCCATGCTATGATTAGTAAATGATGTTATATGATGAATGTTGATGAATTATATTGATTGTTGATGATTATTTGAAGTATATATGAGAATTGAAATGATTTGGAAATGAATTGGTTAAGTGTAAGAGGCTCTCGGGTGAACTGGGGTTCCCTGCCGGTCGACCGGCCGCCGGTCTGCCAACCGGCTGGGAACACTCCAGAAACACCTTTGAAAGTTTGGATTTTTATGAAGGGGAGCTCTGTGCCGGTCGACCGGCCGCCGGTCGACTGACCGGCCCAGACCTCTTTCCTCTGTTTTTGGTTTATGCCTGTGTTCTGAGCCGGCCCACCGGCCGCCGGTCTCCAGCCCGGCCTGGAACACGGCTGTATGTTTTTCTTTTAACTTCTAAAACTCGTGATTTATAATAGTTCGCATGATCGTTTTATCGTATAATTTTACGTAATGTCTTATAATATTCACGTATTGGATATATGATATCTCTTCCGCATGTATCACATGTTTTGTGACGGTTTTTGCTATGTCCCACATTGAGTCGGTTTTTCATATATGTTACGGTTTGAGCACGGTTTTATCTTGTGCTTTGTATTCTCATTCCCTTGGCTACCTTTCCGTTCGTAAGGCTGGAATGTCGGAACGGAGAGGTATCCTACTGCTTAATTGCATGTGTAGTGGGCATACGACGACGTTGTTGGGAGTTGAACGCTATGCGTTGTTCGACCCGGCCGTCAAATGTTGTGTACTTGCGAGGTGGTGTTATTTGCATGTAGCGTACCGCATGTTATGAGGCTTGAGCTGTTTTTCCGCCTCTTTCGTGAATTTATCTACCGAATTTGGGGTACTCGGCATATATATTGTAAGCCCGAGTCTTGGATGCGAAACGTTTTATCGCATGTCGAATCGGAACACGTTATATTCCGAGATCCTGGCCAGGTTTAGACTAGGACCGGATATTTATTATCGTCGGGCTACCAGGAGGAAATTAGTCTACATACGCGAAATGTTTTATCGTGTATGCTTTCAGGGAAATGTTTTATCCCGTGGATGCCTTTTAATCATACTTGCCATGTACACGATGCTAGTGCGTTTCATTTACCGTGAGAGTTGTCGTCTTGTGTCGGTCTTGAATGCGTGATTTCATGATATGTTCATGGTCATTGCTGTTGGAACACCGTCATTGTCTTGGTTCGTGAATCGATGATAATGTGTTGGATTTATTGTGATCATCGCATGCCTTGACTGGTTTGTCTGTCGAGTCTCAATCTTATCAATCTTATACCGCTAACGGTGAGAGTAAGCCCTAGTGAGCGTATTCGATTCTCTAAGAGTGTCTTCCCCGAGTCTTTGAACTAACCTGGAGGCTTCGATTTGATGTTTCCATGCGGTGGATCTTTATTATATCTTGTATGCCTATCTATTCTTATCGTTTCTCACATGTATATCTATTTGTATGCATGCTCTACTTTGTATTTCCTTCTATGTACGTTTAATGTGATATGGCTGGGAGAACCCGGAGTTACTCCCCACTGACTGTGGCGTTCATGTTTTTCATGAATGAACAGGTTGCTTGCTTGGATGCCTTTGTGGATATGATGTTTTGGGGTTCGGGTGTGAGCTAGCGGGCGTTGTCCCTGGAAGATTAACCTCTAGACGATTTTAGCTTATTTGCTAAACACTTGTTCTTTGTTAACATTTTGAGAGACTCCGTCTCTTTGTTATTTTCCGCACTTAGTTGTAATATTTTGCCACTCCTCGTTTTATTTAACTTGCATGTATAAAAGTTTTTAAAAACTACCTATTTCCGCAATATAATTCACATGCTTGTTTGTTTATTATTTCCGCATTCGCGAGGGTTGTCACATTCAGATTCATCACTACTAGACACGTCATGCTCTTTAACAAAATTAGTTTGATTTTTGTTGTCGTTGACATATTTAACACAATTCTCTTTAACATGACCATTGTGACCACAATAATTGCAAATCAGATATTCTGAAAGGTTAACATATTTCCTTCTTCTGAAATCACGTTCAGAAAGAGTGGATTTGCACTTATCATGGTCTGTACGACTATAACATTCATGTCCTAGATCTATCTTTATGTTATTGTTAGACTGTTTGGTAAGGAAGTTTAAGACTTTCTGACTTCCTTCCCATTTATCATGAACTTTTCGTGCATGTAGGAGCAATTCCTTCAAAAACTGAATATCTTTTTCACACAACGAATGGTCTACATTCGAGTCTTTGGAGGGATTGTTCTTTTTAAAATTTTCACGAAAATCATTAAAACGTTTGTTCAAGATAAATTTCTCCTCATTATGTTGATATTTGGCTTGGAAGAATTCAGCCTCTATATCTTTCAATTACTGAGAAAGAAAAGATTTTTCTTTCTTGTGATCAATGATAGCAACCTCCTTTGCCTTAGCTTCAGATTTTAAAAGCTCATTGACTTTCTTCAATTCTTAAGTTATAGCCTCATTAGCTATAACTTTGGCTTGAAGATGCTTAATGTTGAGTTTTAACTCTGAGATTATAGCTTCATTAGCTATAACTTTAGACTCAAGAGCTTCTTTCTCAACTTTTGTCATGTCTGAAGTTGTAGTTGAAGTTGCCATAACTTTAGATTTTAGCTTTTTACCTTTGGCCTTTAGAAGTTGGTTTTCCTCAGCAATGTCAAGAATTTGTTCCTTAAGATCTTTTAATTCAAGACTCTGTTCATTACAATGATCTAAGGTTTCTTCAAAATACTTAATTAACGACTTCTTAGATAATTTCTTAACTTGCTTTTTAAGTTCAAGATTGCTAACCTCTTCATCATCTTTTGAATCTGGTTCTGAATCTGAATTACCGACAAGACACATCTCAGATTCACTCTCGTTGTCACTGTCAGAAATTAGGTCAAGACTGACGTTGCTCAGACATAGGTTGGCGACTTCTTATTCCTCTGACTCGTTGTCTTTTGTGTCGAGATCTCTCCAGCAATAAGCCATCATGACTTGCTTGAACTCCTTCTTGGTTTTGTCTCGTTGATTTTTGTCTTTGACTTTCTTCCAGGTAGGGCAATCCTTAATCATATGATCATTGTCCCCACACTTGAAGCAACCACGACTTGAGAGAGATCCTTTTGACTCGATTGGCTTCTTATAAGATGTGTTAGTGTTGTTGTTAAACGTTTTTCCTTGTTTTTGATTAAAGAATTTTTTTCTTAAAACGTCTAGCAAATAACACTGTTTCATCTTCAAGATCCGAATCTTGTTTTTCACTAGACTCGGCTTGTAAAGCCACTTTCTTACTATTACTATCGTTTTCCTTATCCTCATCAAGAGTAATCTCGTGAGCCATTAAGGTTCCGAGTAGCTCTTGATAAGATAGGTTAGATAGATCTTTACATTCCTCAGTTACCGTCACCTTAGGTCTCCATCGTTTAGACAGACTTCTAAGAATCTTTCTAGCAATTTCCTCGGAGTCAAATGTTTTTCCAAGATTTTTCAATTCATTAATGATACTAGAGAAGCGAGTGGACATGCTATCAAGCGATGCATTTTGTTCCATAGAGAACAATTTGTATTTTCACATTAACAATGCAATACGTTGCTTTTTTACAACAGTTGTCCCCTCATAGGCTAACTCTAGACCATCCCATATTTCCTTGGCAGTTGGGCTAGATGAGAAACGGTCAAACTCAGTAGAAATCATGCCGTTTTGCAACAGACTGATAGCTTTTGAGTTTTTCTCAACTTTCTTATAATCTGCCTCAACATAGTCATCTTCTTTCTTTTCGGTGGAAGTGCCAGTAATAGATCCAAGCATAATCTTATTAGGGTCATTCTTAATGACTAGCCAACACTCCAAGTCGTCACCCTTTATGTAATGGGTCTTCATATTTTTCCATAAACTATACTTCTTCCCATTGAATACGGGACACTTTATGTGTTTGGAATTCATTAAAATAAAATTAAATGCAGCGGAAAATAAATAAACAAAAAGATAAAAAAATGGATCAGACTTCTTGCTGTAAGGCAATCAAGAGCACGAGGCTCTGATACCAATTGTAGAGTCTATTAATCGAATACGAAAGAGGGGGGTGAATTGAGTATTAAAAACTAGCCCCACTTTTTCGATTTATATGATATGGAATTAATTATTTGATTCTATGAATTAAAATCAACTAATTAATTAATCAAAGTAAGTCCTAGTTACGAAATAACGGAAAGTAAAGAGAGAGACACACGGGATTTTTGAAGTGGTTCAGTTTTACAAGTTGAAACCTACGTCCACTATTCTCGATTAATAATCTTTAGTACCTTTCTCCGGATTACAAAAAATATCAACCCACTCGTATAATCAACTATGATTATAACTCAAGGTGAGTATCGCTAAATACTCTATACTATCTTACGTTAATAAGAAAGTACAATATAACTCACAAGGATTCTCGTTAAAGAATAAGGAAGATTATGTGATGTACTATTATCCAATATTAACTATTTCTCGTTAATATTTTGCTCAAGGTTTGCTTTAAAACGATTTTGAAAATTCTCTCAATGTGTATGTAAGTCGTTGTGAATGATTGAGATGGAAGGAGTATTTATAACAGAAGCACAGGAGATATAAAATCTAAAACCCTAGCTTAATATTTAAGAAAGATATTTATCTTTAATATCTGAAAATATTATTTGCTTTATCTTTTAGAAATATATTTATCTTTAATATCTCAAAATATTGTAGTAAAGATATATTAGAATCCTAGGTTAAGGTAAACAAGGAAACAAGCGTATGGTGGCCGAAATCCTTTTCTCCACGAAACCCTAGGAGCACGCAACCCTATGAGGCACAATCCTTGGTTTACGCAAAACCCTAAATGGCACAAACCCTAGGTGGGCTTATTATGTTAACAACAAATTGAGATAGAATATATTAGAAACCCTAGGTAGCATGACAACCCATAAGTTGTATTACTAACCAATAGAATCTCATAAATACAGCCTCTATTTAAACTTTTGATAAATATAAAAATACTCTTTCTCTTTTTGAAAACATTTAAAATATTTCTTTCCAAAATCATGCATTAACTTTTATCATCCAAAGTTATAGGTCCAAGCTATAACTTTGAAGTTTAGTATTTAAAGTTATAAGTGAGTCATAACTTTACAAACATAAAATCACTCAAATGGAATAGTTACCGAATGACGACCTCTACTATCTAATCTTCACAAAGATCTTCAGTATACGAATCATCTCTTCATCTTGATCACAAAGACCCTCCCATCTTGAGTCTTGTGTTATTTGAGGTAGATCTTGCCTGAATTGTTTCTTTAAAGTTATAACCAAGGTAGCTATAACTTTGCATATAAACTTCCAAAGTTATTCCTGAAGTTCTTATAACTTTGTCTCACAGAACTTGTCAAACATATGCCTGAAGTTCTTATAACTTTGATCTTCTTTCTTGTAATTGTTGTTAGCTATGATAAGACTAAAGCACACACTTACACGCATATGATATATCAAGTAAAGCACATTATCAAGTAAATACATGCCATTATCAAAACTATAAAATAGGTCCAACAATGAATAATCTATTTAACTTGTTGAAATAGATAAAGGATCTTATCGATATAACACTTTTCTAAATGGCAAGCTAAAATCTTCTATTCCACAATAAATTTTGATTTTAGTATACATGTTGCCCTCTTTCATCCAGCATTAAAATCCAACCACTCCTTTCAAAAAGTTAATATGAATACGTCACTCAGAATGAGTGATACGTCATTCTCGTGGAAAACAATTTCTCCCACAGAACTTCATGTCTTTACATGATAACTTTAACTCTCACTGAACTTCATGTCTATACATGACTTTTCGGCAATTTGAGTGAAACTCTTCTTATATCTCATAATAGAAAAGATCATCATAACCACTTGGTAGAAACCTTAGATTTGTGTCTTGTACACATCCCATTCTAAATCCCTATTTGGACATGTGGTTTTGTTGTGTATCTTGTACACACCTACTATGAGGTATTTCACAAATGATTTGGATCTAAGCATAGTTACGCATTAACTTAGATTTTACAGACATCTTCAAGTTTATCCATGCAACTATAATTGGACAACTCCAAATAAAACATCTTCATGACTATATATAGAATGATTTATTATTGGACAACTCCAAATACATCATTACTTTGCATATATTCCATTTAGTTTCATAAGTCTCTTATGTTAGAAAATTGAGTTTTAAAATTTCTAGCTACTTCCACTTCATAGATCATAATCTTATTACTTCAAGAAAATTTTCTTTTGGTCTCATCACTAGTCTAAGGATTCAACTAAGAACGCTTTCTTTTGGTCTCCTCACTAGTCTTATGTCTAACCTAACAACATTTTCTTTTGGTTTCCTCACTAGTTCCTAACTAGTTTTACGTTGTGGCTTATTTTCTCCCACTCTATCTTTAGAAAAATACAACCATTTTCTTTAAAGATAGACTTATGAGCCACAAACAATTTTGTACTCATACTCGTGAGGGAGGTAGAAGTATCACAACATGACCTTAAGTGATCTACTAAAGACTTTATTGTAAAGACATTGAATCTTAGCTTTGAGATAGACTAGTTCTATAAGCTAAAGAGGTAGACTCATATTCATGCCATTTACAATATTTATAAGTGGTGTGGCCAATTGGTTTGGTAGATTCCCTACTTTGAGTTCAATAAATCAATTTAACTTAACAATTGATCTTTCAAAGTGAGAATCGAATTCTTAGCTTTTGAACTTATCACAATTATCCAATCATCATAATACTAATATGATCATTTTGAGTCGATACAATTTATGTTATTAGTGCAAGTGGTGTATAATGACAAGGTTTAGAACGAAAAAGTTTCAACAAACCGAGTGACTTGGGTTGAAAACCAAGTCACTAAATCCAATTACAACATAATGTCAATAAAAGGAAATAAACAAATTTCCATGTCAAACAAGGAAATTATAAAAGTTCTAAAAACCAATAATACATTTAAAAGGGAAGACAATATTGAGGCCAAGCTTCCTAAGGTCTTCAACCATGGTGAGCTACTTCTAGCTTCCTTTGAAGAGCCTTTTTAGGCTTGCTTGTCCTTGCCCTTATTCTTGCTTGCATGCCCTAATTACAACAAAAAGGGTAACAATCACAACTCGTATTTTATACCAAAGTTGAGATCATAACATAAATGATAGGGATGAACATATACCAACTGAAACAATCTTTCCAGCTCTGAGATCTCCAAGATACTTTGGGCAATTCCTCTTCCAATGTCCTATGCCATTACAATAATGACATTTGTCCGCATTGGAAGCATCCTTCTTGTGCATGGGTGAGCTATTCTCAATAGCTTTACCTTTTCCCTTGAAGGTGGAGGGCTTCATTCCTTTACTACCACTCCTTTTGAACTTCTCGTTGCTGACAGGGTTGTCGCGTACCCTAATCAAAGATAAATAACACAGACTAGGCTAACAACAAATTAATGTAATTAGGGAAGTAAGGGGTCGATCTCGGGGAGACGGGAGATACTTGTGAATAGTTATGGTTAGAACTCTACCTTGTACGATTGGCAAATGTTTGTCACTAATTAATAAATGCTATGATAACAGTACAATAAAGAAAAGGATCTAGGGATCGGGGTTCACATGCTAATCAATTTAAAAGCAAAGTTGATTACGGGTTTAGAAAAATCATAGTTGTCCAAGTCTCGTAGCGGTATATTCCTCTCGGATTGGTACCGACTTTTTAATGGGTCCTAACGTCCTCTCAGCCTGGTTAGGTCATTAAACTATTCTTGCCAGTCCTTTAATTTTCATCTCGACTCTCGCCCTTGAGACGGAAATTGACAAGTATAAACAATTGATTATGGCCATTAAACAAAGTCTATCATGAGAATCAAACAAGAAATAGAGACAACTAAAAAAATCCTACCCGGAATCAATTTATACTTATAGATTAATTAGACATGTTAATCCTTCCCCTAGAACAAAGATTACTTATGCATGATTAACAATGAAAGGGAAACTAAGATTATAAAACTAAGAATGGTAAACATGATAAAGGAAATGTAAAAACAAGAATAAGGATTACCGGAAAGGATGAGCAAAGATTGAAATGGAATATGAACTTGAATCGGAAAATGCAAACCCGGAAACTAGAATTCCAATCACAAGTAGAACGACTACAATTGAAGAAAACTTAGAACTAGACTAAACTAAACTAGATAAAACTAAAACTAAACTAAAACTAAGAAAGATGAGAGAAAGAAGAAAACTAAACTAAAGAGAGAAGTATTTGTTTTGTACATCTTAGTTGTGTGGAGGCTAGGCTATTTATAGGGTTGAGAGGCTGCCCAAATGTGTCCGGATTCATGCTCATTAAACAAGCCATTAAGCCTTGCATTAAACATGGGTAGATGAAGAGAAGATGCGTTCATCAGCAGACTTCCCCGATCGGGGATATGGTAATCCGATCGGGGATGTTGTCAGTTCAGAATTTTGCTTTCGTTTGATCTTCCCTTGGTACGTGACTTGATCTACCTTGACTCCATTGACTTTAGATTCGAACGGGGACGTAACTAACACCTCTTGAGCCGCATTTCTTCCCCTATTTGGGCCTGATCATGTCCCAAAGGGTTAAGGGTCGGAGCATGAGGTTTGAGACGACTTTCGTCGACGAATAGCAAAACCGTCGCAAATTGTGCATATGAGCTCGGAATGACTTGAAACTTGTTCCCTTTGACTCGAAACCTCTAGATCTTTATAGCATGCCATCTTAACCTCACGTAATCATCCTTCTTAGCTTCTCCTTGCTCATATTTCCTTCAAATGACGGGATTTGAAGTAGAAACGACTCAATTCCTACGAATGACATTAAAGCACGAGAAATACTGCAAAGGAGAGATTAGCTCATAAAATCACTCTTTAAAGTGGATAAACCATATCAAATCGAGCTAAAATGAGGGGATAAAATCATACAAATATTCACTTATCGAACTCCCCCAAGCTAAACCCTTGCTAGTCCTCAAGCAAGCATACAATAACAAACATGACAAGGACAAGGGCGACGAGCAACAATCAATCCAACCAAATGCAAATCCCATCAAGTAGTTTATAGAGCACAAGGAAACACATCCCGAAACAACGTGTGTGACACCCTCAAATTTGCGGAAAATTAAAACAAATAATTTAAATAAATAACAGATGAGAATACGTTTCTAATAGGTTCACTTTAATGAAAATCGGTAAATTTTAAAACCAGAACCTACTATTAAATATATTCATCATAACAAAGGTGTCTTAAATAAAAAGGTTCATAACAAAAAGGGATTAATATTATACATAAGAAATATCCAAAACGGGACACATATCTCCCGTATAAATACGGAAATAAAAGAGTGTATAATAATATACAATCCTAAGAACCGAATATAGGTCCAAGGTAAATACTTCGCTCGCTAGCTCGTCAATGTACCCAAGTATGCATCACAAACCTGCCAACCGCATTAAATATAAACACGGAAGCCACAGTCAGTGGGGAGTAACTCCGAGTTCTCCCAGCCACGAAATGTCGAGTTTAATAAAACATGAATAACATAAAAGAGATGTATATGGAAAATACAAAACCTTAACATATACGATATGCTTTTCATGTTATGAAACAATTAACTAACATATAACCTATCATATGAAAGTTATCATGTGAATCTGTTAACAACCTATAACACGAGGTAGGGAAGCTGGTATGCTAGCTCAGCGGTTACATTTAAAACATGGCCCTGATACACTCAAACCCTAATCAACAAATCATGTGAATCAGTTAACAACCGGTAATCCAAACTCTATCAACCTTAGCCGGCTTGCATCTCACCTTCTAAGATTCATAGAATCATCAAACATGAAAGACCAATACTTCTAGAAACAGGCATAAGTTCTTAGCACGGCGATAGTCGACTTCTGTAACTCGAGGCTATACCACAAGGTAGGAAAACATCCTAGTCCTAGACTGATCAGACCTAGCGACAACAGCTATTCCATTCCTCGTCTCATGACAAAAAGTACACAAGAATCTCTACTAGGCGACCCCCTAGACAGAGTTGGCTAGTACTTAAGCTGGCTCCATTCCCAAAGTGGAACTCTTAGGCAGCCATGCCCCGACTTGGAGATAAACCCCCAGGCCGTGACACAAAAGCTATCAACCAGTGAACTATATACTCGTTAAAGATAGTACGGCCTATCAATGTCATGGTCCAAGCTACTCATTTAGAATTAGAATGGTCAAGACGCCATATACTCATAATTCTCTATGGGTACTTAGTCAACACGACACCAACCATATAATTAAACAGTCACGGGAAACCATTTCCTATCATGTGACTAATTGCATATAAATCATAATCAAATAACATATCGCCTCATATCTACTAAGGCTAATTCATTAATTAAATACAACCTTACTTGAAGACAAATCCCCGACCCGAGTCCCGCGACGGGTCATCAGTCAAAACGGGGCTGACTAGATCTTAGTTTGACCAAACTCGTTTGGTCAAACCGGCTAGAAACAGAGTCTTTACCAATTAGACTTAGACATAAAAATCAACATATTCATTACATGTTATTTTATTAAAACTTCTAACATGTGAATTATTAAATTTACGAAAAACCCGCTTGACTTAAAGGATATCAAATTAAACTACGATCTCGTATTATAATTTCTAACATGTGAGAAATAATAATTTTATGAAAAACCTTTTAATTAAATATTTTACTTATTAACATTTCTCACTTGCTAAATATTACAAAACAAGATAAAATAACAATAACTCAAAAACCGTCACAAGTCCATGGAAAGAACCCACGGGCTGATTTGGGCCGAACAAGACACGGGCCTGGACTGGGCCCACGGGCCTGGTTTGGGCCTGTTTTGGGTCGTCATTTTTAAAACCGTTTCTTAATATTTCCCGCATGCTTAACATATTTAAAACCCGTCAAAACAACAACAAAACAATCAAGTATCGACACAAACCCCAAGGACAATACCCGAACCAATCCAGACCGGCCTGGACAGGGCCTGAACCGGCCTGAACCGGCCTGGTTTGGGCTGGTTTTTCCAGCCACCATACACGGTTCCAACAACAACAAACACCAAATTATTTCCAACATGTTTTAATTATCAAACAACCATTTTAACAACCAATTTAACCATCATTCATACAAAAATCATAGTTATAAATAAATCATCCAAATATGTCAAGAACATTAAACATGTTAAAAATTCCATACAACATAATAATCATAACTACTTATCATGTTACTACCAAAATCATAAATAACAATAACATGAACACAAACAAAAGGTATGTGACATTAATTCATCGAGTAAATCGGAATCGTTACCTTAGCTAGCACAAAAATCAATTAGCACCCAAAATAAGAACTAAAGAAATAAGAAACCCGTCTCCTAATCTTCTCCTAAAATATACGAGTCACCAAACTCGTCTTCAAAATCTTCCCCTATAAGAAATGACAAGAATAACATTATTAGAATAAAAACTTGATTTTCCATAATTAAAGTGTTGAAAACGATTTTGTCGGAATTGAAAATAAACCGTACTTGAAGATGGAGAGCGAAGAGGAGATTCTAGAAATATAAGTTAGGACGGATTTGAATAAGAAATGAAGGTTTTATGACGATTTTGCTCAAGAACGACGAAGAACGATGAAGAACGACGAAGAACGATGAAGAACGATTAAAGAAAGTATTAATTAGATCTTAAGTTGATTTATTGTAAAATGAAAAGGTAGTTAGTGAATAATGGTGGAGTTTGGGCCGTGTACATATAGAGGAAATATGGAGTCGGGTTTTGAAATTGTTGTTACGGAATTGACTCGGGTTTTATAATTAATTAAGGTAATTAATTAGATATAATTAGATTAAATGATAGTTTAATAAAATATCTAGATATTAATTAGATATTATGTTATTGTAATCAAAAGAAAGAAAAATATCTAGCCTTATTAGAGGAGAGGGAGCCGTGTAGAAGTAGGAGAAATCGGATCTGTTTTTCGAGCGATTTGCGTAATTTCAGTTGACGGATCGATAAAGTTACAAATATCTTAGATATTCGTATTAGTTTAATCGAAAGAATTCAAATATCTAATGTGAGTGGAAAAAGATGACATGGGCGTGTGACTCATGCCAAAGTCGGGTTTCGGGTTTGTTTCGGGATTTAAGTTGACTCGGGAATAGTTAAATGACGCTCGGGTTTAAACCGTAAAACCTTTTTATAAATTCCGAATAAATTCAAAATAATTTTATTAAATTATCATAAATTCAAATAAATCTAAATAAAAATAAATTAAATTTATTATTTTTCAAATATAATTTCGGTCTTTAAATTTACGAGGTGAGTCGGAAAAGTCAACGAAAGTCAAAGTTGACTTAAAAACGGGATTCTCATGGAATCTCGCAGAAATTCCAAATACGAACTCGGAAATTCCAAATTCGACTGGAAACAATAAATTCCACTTTAAAACTTAAATAGGCTGAAAAGTATCCGTAAAATATTTTCACTAGAAAAATAGGGTACAATTCGGGTTGTTACAACGTGGGCATAGGGAAAATGCAAAACATGGTTGAGATTTACATAACGACGCAGCATAAGGAACATCAAATAGATTTTTCGGCTCTTGCATGATCTTTTGACAATGGACTCTCACGGTGCACTCAACACTCAAATTTTTATATGAATCAAGGAAATATTATTTTATTTTTAAGTGGCACTCTCCTATCTACGACTCATGAGAATGCGCCCGCAATCTAATATGGTAAATATTCCAAAACTACAAGTCAAAACAATCATGAAAAGCACAGAAAGATGCCAAAAGCAAGAAGAAGGCTATAGGAGATGGGTAACAAAGTGGACAAATGAATTATGGTAATGTGGAGCTAAGGAAAAGCTAGCAACATACCAATTATGTAAGGATGCTCAATCAAAACTCGGAACCATTCCCAAGAAAATAAAACTAAGCCAAAAATAGCAAATTGGCTTATACTCATGGCAACACAAGAGTGAATTTCCCAACTTTTTGGATTTCGGATCATGGAAATAACACTCACAACTTCTTCTTCTTTTCATAAACCATTTTTTTCTTTTCAATACATGCTTCTCTCTTTCTTTTCATTCTTTCATATTCAACATCATTTTTTTTTCTTTCATTTCTTTTCATTCTTTCTTTCTTTCTTTTTTTTTTCTGAACTCTCTTTTTTTTTCTTTTTCTTTTTCTTCGGTACGGCAATCAGTAATTCCGTCCAATCAAGATCACTTCGACATAACTTGAACAATATCCCAAATGAGCACCCAAACACAAACGGTATAGCTACTAACTTAACAAGGTAGGCAATATTTTTACATGTAGCTAATGAAATGTGAAACAATGTGAAAAGGGGCTAAATTTAGGCAATGGATTCAAAGTGAATGGCTTCAAATGTTTTTTTAAATCATGAATGTAATGCTCACTAGAAATGGAATAAAAACCATACTTGTGCGTTTTTGATGTGATGCAAATCATAAGGAGAAACTACACACACCTAATTGGGATCAGGTATAGATGTACCGATCACTGGAGGATCAACCTTACCGTATATGTAGTTTGCCAAAGTCAAGATCAAGCCTAATAAGTCTAAAATCAATCCCTCACCCACTGTGTACAAGACATCCCCATGTATGCAAAATCCCGTCAAAAGCGTGAAACATTGGCTAAAAAGCTACAATAAGGGAAATGCATTGAGGAATGACATTATGCACAACACAATTGGGTGGACAAAACATACAACTTTTATTAAAATTTTTAAATTTTTGATTTTGTTTGATTTTTTTTTTTTTGGATTTTTCAAATTTTTCAAATTCAATAAACAACTAGACTAAATAAACAACACAAACTAAATCCCTCCCCCAAGCTAGAATAACACATTGTCGTCAATGTGCGAAACGGGTTTAAGCGCAGAAAACACAAAGAAGGACAACATAACAACCAAAGGAATGGGGGGCGACTCAACAAAATGGTAAAGAAAGAAAAGAAAACATACAACCGTGCAGCAGCTCCCCCAAGCTAGCTTGAAAACGAGGGCAGAGTACAACCCAAGCACCAAAGTACCTGTGATGAACAAGCTACTACAATACTAGATAAAATTATTGTCTTATTGTCAAAGCTATTAGAACCAAAACCAAATGAATTATTTAAAAATTAACATTATTAAAGTGTCCAACAAAAATAATTTATTTCATAACAAAAATATAATAAAACACGGGTTGCCTCCCGCGAAGCTTTATTTAAATGTCTTGCTAGACTCTTTATTAGTGAAAATCATTCTTTGTGCCTTAAAAAGCATGTCAATGCCCTTAGAAGTCGATCATATACCTGCGCATGAGCTATACAAAAACATATGTAAGCAATTGACAAGATATAGGCATGAAATATTGAAGGTAAGAATTGATATATCTTATCATTGTGCGCATGACAAACTTCATAGATGACCACTGAACTGCTCCACTCGTCAGTGAGAGATGGAGTGAAATGTTTAAGATCATGAACAAACAATTAGTTCCCAAAATATCATTAGTGGACTCTAATTGGGGGTAGGGTGAATCAAAGGAGTGGGAATCAAAAATGGGTGGTTGATCCCACTTAATTTCAAGGCTAGGTTCACAAAACCCAGTATCATTTTCAAATAAATCTGGAATATCCTTAGCGAAAGGATTTTCAAAGAAATCTGATGACTCAATCGACGACTCTCCATTGGAGTCACAAATGGGCTTAACAACATCCTTGTCTAAAGTCTCGACTACCATATGGTCAATATCAATAATGGGGGTCTCAAAATTGTCAAATGGAACGACACTAGAGTGACTTTCAATAGAAAAGGTTGGACCATCATCATCGTCATCTATTAATTCATATGATTGGGTAGAATTAGACTTATATGGGGGGGGGTGAAAAAGCATAGGAGAAAATAGACTCACATGGGGGAGGTGAAAAAGCATAAGGAAAATTGATTGGCTTACATTTTTTAAACGTGTGTTCTTCCTTTTGCCCTTTGAGCATTTGAATTTGAGCCATGATTTCATTGAGTTGCTCTTGGATTCTCAACCGCGGTGCGTTTCTTCCCGAGATTGGGATGCCATAAAGTCCAAAAAAATCCAACGTTTCTCTCCTCTCTTCTGATAAAGACTTCCACCACTCAATTGCATAGCCAGGCTACGACACTCAATGAGCATTTCATGAAGCACGACATGTTTCATATAGGTCTCATCAAGGGTATACCCAAGAGAGATAATATGGTTAGAATAGCTATAAAATTGGTCTAGTTATTCATGGAAAGGCTCATTCTCGCATTGTGGAGGTTGGAAATAGATAATCATCGAGAGAAAATAAAGCAATCCCTTTGAAAGAAAATATTCCTATTACCTGAAAAGAGTCACTATACTACAAGGAAAAGGTGAGAAAAATCTCAAGGAACAAGTGTTCCTCGAGACAAAAGAAAAGAAAAAAAAAAGAAAAAGACAAGGTAAAACTCTACTAATCACAAATAAACAAAACCGTGCTCCCCGGCAACGGCGCCAAAATTTGACAGGGTTGTCGCGTACCCTAATCAAAGATAAATAACCCAGACTAGGCTAACAACAAATTAATGTAATTAGGGAAGTAAGGGGTCGATCTCGGGGAGACGGGAGATACTTGTGAATAGTTATGGTTAGAACTCTACCTTGTACGATTGGCAAATGTTTGTCACTAATTAATAAATGCTATGATAACAGTACAATAAAGAAAAGGATCTAGGGATCGGGGTTCACATGCTAATCAATTTAAAAGCAAAGTTGATTACGGGTTTAGAAAAATCATAGTTGTCCAAGTCTCGTAGCGGTATATTCCTCTCGGATTGGTACCGACTTTTTAATGGGTCCTAACGTCCTCTCAGCCTGGTTAGGTCATTAAACTATTATTGCCAGTCCTTTAATTTTCATCTCGACTCTCGCCCTTGAGACGGAAATTGACAAGTATAAACAATTGATTATGGCCATTAAACAAAGTCTATCATGAGAATCAAACAAGAAATAGAGACAACTAAAACAATCCTACCCGGAATCAATTTATACTTATAGATTAATTAGACTTGTTAATCCTTCCCCTAGAACAAAGATTACTTATGCATGATTAACAATGAAAGGGAAACTAAGATTATAAAACTAAGAATGGTAAACATGATAAAGGAAAACAAGATTAAGGATTACCGGAAAGGATGAGCAAAGATTGAAATGGAATATGAACTTGAATAGGAAAATGCAAACCCGGAAACTAGAATTCCCATCACAAGTAGAACAACTACAATTGAAGAAAACTTAGAACTAGACTAAACTAAACTAGAGAAAACTAAAACTAAACTAAAACTAAGAAAGATGAGAGAAAGAAGAAAACTAAACTAAAGAGAGAAGTATTTGTTTTGTACATCTTAGTTGTGTGGAGGCTAGGCTATTTATAGGGTTGAGAGGCTGCCCAAATGTGTCTGGATTCATGCTCATTAAACAAGCCATTAAGCCATGCATTAAACAGAGGTAGATGAAGAGAAGATGCGTTAATCAGCAGACTTCCCCGATCGGGGATATGGTAATCCGATCGGGGATGTTGTCAGTTCAAAATTTTGACTTTCGTTTGATCTTCCCTTGGTACGTGACTTGATCTACCTTGACTCCATTGACTTTAGATTCGAACGGGGACGTAACTAACACCTCTTGGGCCGCATTTCTTCCCCTATTTGGGCCTGATCATGTCCCCAAGGGTTAAGGATCGGAGCATGAGGTTTGAGACGACTTTCGTCGACGAATAGCAAAACCGTCGCAACTTGTGCATATGAGCTCGGAATGACTTGAAACTTGCTCCCTTTGACTCGGAACCTCTAGATCTTTATAGCATGCCATCTTAACCTCACGTAATCGTCCTTCTTAGCTTCTCCTTGCTCATATTTCCTTCAAATGACGGGATTTGAAGTAGAAACGACTCAATTCCTACAAATGACATTAAAAGCACGAGAAATACTGCAAAGGAGAGATTAGCTCATAAAACCACTTCTTAAAGTGGATAAACCATATCAATTCGAGCTAAAATGAGGGGATAAAATCATACAAATTAACACTTATCAAATTCCCCAAGCTAAACCCTTGCTTGTCCTCAAGCAAGCATACAATAACAAACATGACAAGGACAAGGGCGACGAGCAACAATCAATCCAACCAAATGCAAATCCCATCAAGTAGCTTATAGAGCACAATGAAACACATCCCGAAACAACGTGGGCATAAGGAAAATGCAAAACATGGTTGAGATTTACATAACGGCGCAGCAAAAGGAACATCAAATAGATTTTTCGGCTCTTGCATGATCTTTTGACAATGGACTCTCACGGTGCACTCAACACTCAAATTTTTATATGAATCAAGGAAATATTATTTTATATTTAAGTGGCAC
>JAIUZE010047923.1:0-25858 GCA_022085475.1 Heliosperma pusillum | reverse complement strand
CATGACAAGGACAAGGGCGACGAGCAACAATCAATCCAACAAAATGCAAATCCCATCAAGTAGCTTATAGAGCACAATGAAACACATCCCGAAACAACGTGGGCATAGGGAAAATGCAAAACATGGTTGAGATTTACATAACGGCGCAGCATAAGGAACATCAAATAGACTTTTCGGCTCTTGCATGATCTTTTGACAATGGACTCTCACGGTGCACTCAACACTCAAATTTTTATATAAATTAAAGAAATATTATTTTATATTTAAGTGGCACTCTCCTATCTACGACTCATGAGAATGCGCCCGCAATCTAATATGGTAAACAATTCAAAACACAAGTCAAAGATCACAATGCACATAGAAAAGAAGCCGAAAAGATAGGAAGAAGGCTTTGGGAAATGGGTGAAAGGTGGACAAACAGTTATGGTCATGTGAAGGTTAGAATGAGCTAGCAACTGACCAATGATAAATGAATACTCAATCCAAACTTTCGATTAATTCCCAAAAGACAAAAAACGAAGCCAGAAGGAACGGATTGGCTTATTACATACGAAACACAAGAGTGAACTCCTTCTAAACATTGAATTGACATTTTGAGGAGATACTCACAACTTCTTCTTTTATTTCTTTTTCTTTCTTTTTTTCGATTTTTTTCTTTTTCAATTTTTTTTTCATTTTCCTATTTCATTTTTTTCTTTTTTTTTCTGAACATAACATCACTTTTTGGACATTTTGGTTCTCCCAAATTCACTTTGACATAAAAGAACAAATCTTCTCTAAAGAGCACCCATACACCATAGTCTAGCTACTAGCTCAAAAGGTAGGCAGTTTTTATGTGTAGCTATTATTTTGTGAAGCATTTGTATGAAGGGGCTAATTTTGAGGGGTAATTCAAAGTGAAAAAGGCTTCAAATCTTAGTGAATCATGAATGCAATGCTTATGGAAATGAAATGAGAACCATACTTATGCGTTTTTGATGTGACGCATCTCATAAGGAGAAACTACACACACCTAATTGGGATCGGGTATAGATGTACCGATCACTGGAGGCTCTACCTTACCGTATATGTAGTTTGCCAAAGTCAAGATTAAGCCTAATAAGTCTAAAATCAATCCCTCACCCACTGTGTACAAGACATCCCCATGTATGCAAAATCCCGTCAAAAGCGTGAAACATTGGCTAAAAAGCTACAACAAGGGAAATGCATTGAGGAATGACATTATGCACAGCACAATTGGGTGGACAAAACACACAACTTTTATTAAATTATTTAAATTTTTTTGATTTTTTTTTGGATGTTTCAATTTTTTTTAAATTCAATAAACAACTAGACTAAATAAACAACGACACAAACTAAATCCCTCCCCCAAGCTAGAATAACATATTGTCCTCAATGTGCGAAACGAGTTTAAGCGCAGAAAACACAAAGAAGGACAACATAACCAACAAAGGAATGGGGGACGACTCAACAAAATGGTAAAGAAAGAAAAGAAAACATACAACCGTGCAGCAGCTCCCCCAAGCTAGCTTGAAAACGAGGGCAAAGTACAACCCAAGCACCAAAGTACCTGTGATGAACAAGCTACTACAATACTAGATAAAATTATTGTCTTATTGTCAAAGCTATTAGAACCAAAACCAAATGAATTATTTAAAATTAACATTATTAAATTGTCCAACAAAAATAATTTATTTCATAACAAAAATATAATAAAACACGGGTTGCCTCCAGCGAAGCTTTATTTAAATGTCTTGCTAGACTCTTTATTAATGAAAATCATTCTTTGTGCCTTAAAAAGCATGTCAATGCCCTTAGAAGTAGATCATATACCTGCGCATGAGCAATACAAAAACATATGTAAGCAATTGACAAGATATAGGCATAAAATATTGAAGGTAAGAATTGATATATCTTATCATTGTGCGCATGAGAAACTTCATAGATGACCACTGAACTGCTCCACTCATCAGTGAGAGATGGAGTGAAATGTTTAAGATCATGGAACAAACAATTAGTTCCCAAAATATCATTAGTGGACTCTAATTGGGGGTAGGGTGAATCAAAAGATTGGGAATCAAAAATGGGTGGTTGATCCCACTTAATGTCAAGGCTAGGTTCACAAAACCCAATATCATTTTCAAATAAATGTGGAATATCTTTAGCGAAGGGATTTTCAAAGAAATCTGATGACTCGATCGACAACTCTCCATTGGAGTCACAAATGGGCTTAAAAACATCCTTGTCTAAAGTCTCGACTACCATATGGTCAATATCAATAATGGGGGTCTCAAAATTGTCAAATGGAACGACACTAGAGTGACTTTCAATAGAAAAGGTTGGACCATCATCATCGTCATCTATTAATTCATATGATTGGGGAGAATTAGACTCACATGAGGGGGCTGAAAAAGCACAGGAGAAAATAGACTCACATGGGGGTGAAAAAGCATAAGGAAAATTGATTGGCTTACATTTTTTAAACGTGGGTTCTTCTTTTTGCCCTATGAGCATTTGAATTTGAGCCATGATTTCATTGAGTTGCTCTTGGATTCTCAACCGCCGGTGCGTTTCATCCCGAGATTGGGATGCCATAAAGTCCAAGAAAATCCAAAGTTCCTCTCCTCTCTTCTGATAAAAACTTCCACCACTCAATTGCATAGCCAGGCTATGACACTCAATGAGCATTCCATGAAGCACGACATCTCTCATATTGGTCTCATCAAGGGTATACCCAAGTGAGATAATACGGTTAGAATAGCTGTAAAATCGGTCGAGGTATTCATGGAAAGGCTCATTCTCGCATTGTGGAGAATGGAAATAGATAGTCATTGAGAGAAAATAAAGCAATCTCTTTGAAAGAAAATATTCCTATTACCTTAAAAGAGTCACTATACTACAAGGAAAAGGTGAGAAAAATCTCAAGGAACAAGTGTTCCTCGAGACAAAAGAAAAGAAAAAAAGAAAAAGACAAGGTAAAACTCTACTAATCACAAATAAACAAAACCGTGCTTCTCGGCAACGGCGCCAAAATTTGACAGGGTTGTCGCGTACCCTAATCAAAGATAAATAACCCTTGGCTAGGCTAACAACAAATAAATGCAGTTAGGGAAGTAAGGAGTCGATCTCGGGGAGACGGGAGATACTTGTGAAAAGATATGATTAGAATTTTAACTTGTATGATTTTCACAATGGTTATTACTAAGCTAGAAAACTAAAACAATAATTAATAACTCTATAGAAAAGGATCTAGGGATCGGGATTCACACATGTAGATTAATATATTGATAAAATTGGATTTAGAACATGCAAATAATTCATTGTGTGTTCGTAAGAATGATGTGTTTATTACAATCATAGATCAGATGGTCTAGTAGGCTTTTAGGCGATTTACTAGGTCTTAATTCACCATGTCATGCTTTGTCTATTCAATTCTCGTATCTCTATGATCGGGCATGTCGCAAGCCCAATACAAAGATAAATTACCCAGACTAGGCTAATAACAAACTAATGTAATTAGGGAAGTAGGGGTCGATCCTCAGGGAGATGATGTTTCCTATGGAATGTGAATTGTCTCGCAATTGAGTTCTATCTAATGATTATCTGGGTTTTGAGATTTTTGATATCTAAACTAATATAAAGCATAAATAAATAAAAAATAAAAACAAAATAAAAATAGTAAAGGAAGTAATGAAAAGCATCTAGGGAAGTAGGTTCACACATGTAGATTGATATATTGATGAAATTGGATTTATGTGACAACCCTCGCGAATGCGGAAATATAAAACATACAAGCATGTGAATTATATAGCGGAAATAGGTAGTTTTAAAAAAAACTTTTATACATGCAAGTTAAATAAAACGAGGAGTGTCAAAATATTACAACTAAGTACGGAAATACAACAAAGAGACGGGGTCTCTTAAAATGTTAGCAAAGAACAAGTGTTTAGCAAAACTAGCTAAAATCGTCTAGAGGTGAAACTTCCAGGGACAACGCCCGCTAGCTCACACCCGAACCCAAAATATCAAAGCAAAAAGCCATCCATGCAAGCAACCTGTTCATTCATGAAAAACATGAACGCCACAGTCAGTGGGGAGTAACTCCGGGTTCTCCCAGCCATATCACCTTAAACGTACAATAAGGAAAACAAAAGTAAAATCATGCATATATAGATATCCATGTGAGTTACGATAAGACTAGATAGGCAATCCAATATATAATGATAAGATCATATGGAAATCAAATCCGAAACCATCATGTTATTCAAGACTCGGGAAAGACACTCTTAGGCAACCGAATACGCTCACTAGGGCTTCATCTCACCGTTAGCGGTATAAGATTGATAAGATTGAGACTCGACAGACAAACCAAGTCAAGTCATGCGATGATCACATAAATCCAACATATTATCATCCATTCACGAACCAAGACATTGACGGTGTCCAATCATGCAATGACCATGAATAATATCATGAAATCACGCATTCAAAGAACGACACAAGACGACATCTCTCACGGTAAATGAAACGCACTAGCATCGTGTACATGGCAAGTATGATTAACAGGCATCCACGGGATAAGCATTTCCCTGAACTCATACACGATCAAACATTTCGTATATGTAGACTAATTTACTCCTGGTAGCACGACGATAAAAATACGGTCCTAGTCTAAACCTGGCCAGGGATCTCGGAATAAACGTGTTCCGATTCGACATGCGATAAACGTTTCGCATCCAAGACTCGGTCTTCATAGACGCCGAGTACCCCCAAATTCGGTAGATCAATTCACGAAAGAGGCGGAAAAGAGCACAAGCCTCATAACAAGCGGTACGCTACATGCAAATAACACCACCTCGCAAGTACACAACATTTGACGGCCGGGTCGATCAACGCATAGCGTTCAACTCCCAACAACGTCGTCGTATGCCCACTAACACATGCATTTAAGCAGTAGGATACCTCTCCGTTCCGACATTCCAGCCTTACGAACGGGAAGGTAGCCAAGGGAATGAGAGTACAAAGCACAAGACAAAATAGTGCTCAAACCGTATCATTTGTAAAAACCGACTCAAAGTGGGACATAGCAAAAACCGTCACAAAACATGTGATACAAGCGAATGAAATATCATATATCCAAAACATGAATATTATAAGTCACTACGTAAAATTATACGATAAACGGATCATGCGAACTATTATAAATTACGAGTTTTAAAAGTCAAAGGAAAAACAACACAGCCGTGTTCCAGGCCGGTCATTGGACCGGCGGCCGGTGGGCCGGCTCAGAACGCAGGCAAAAAGCCAAAAAATCACAAAAACAGAGAAATGTGGTCTAGGCCGGTCGATGGACCGGCGGCCGGTGGGCCGGCTCAGAGCACCCCTATACAAAAATTCCCAAAAACTCCAATATTGTTACTGATGTGTTCCCAGTCGGTTGGCAGACCGGCGGCCAGTCGACCGGTGGCCGGTCGACCGGCAGGGAACACCAGTTCACCCGAGAGCCTCTTTCACTTAACCAATTCATTTCAATTCTCATATATACTTCAAATAATCATCAACAATCAAAATACATCATCAACATTCGTCATATAACAACATTCATTAATCATAACATGATTCCTAAGCTTCTAATCGTATCCTAAATACGATTCCTTGCATATAAAGCATGTAAAACACGTAAATGATATCGAGTAACTGACGAGCTTATTTTACGGGGTCGTTAATTCCACAAATTAGCTATGCCAAATAACAATTTATAAAGCCAAATCTAGACTCAAACCAACCTAAGTAAAGGGTAGTAAGGGTAAGACAAGGATCGAACCCAAGGGAAGGCGATGAATGCTAAAAATCTAATCTAGACTCTTGCTAAAAACCGATTAAACAAATTAATTAATCTAACCACAAATTAAAACACTAATTGAAACAAAGACTTGAATTACTTACAAACTATGATATTCACAATGGTAAACATGTAGATAACAAATAGGAAGAGAGTTTTTCATGAGAAAAGATTATCAAGCCTAAAAATCACCAACACTAACTAAATACTCAAAGATTCAAATAAGGAGAAGTAACTTAGTGCAATTATCCCAAGTTCCCCCACAATTAACAAAGTAAAGACCCTTCTTTCCTTCCTTTCTCTAATTAATATTACAAACTTCTAAAAACTAGCCACAATTGAATTAAAGCATCCATAAATGACTCAATACAACTAAACCCATACTTATTAAAACATAAGCATAAATAAAGATGCAAGCTTTAAGCACAAAACCAAAGAAGCATGCTAGAATCATATAATAAAACATTAAACCATGTCCTAAATACACAATAATCCAAATTCCACTCAAAAGATTCCAACTTTTAAACCAAAGTTACAATCTTTCAAATTGCTTCAACAAACACCAAGACAAATCAACCAAATTCATCAAGACAAAGCAATTTAATCAAACAAACAATTACTAAGATGGTTAGCCTTAACAACAATTTATTCAACAATGAAATTCAAACATAGGAAAATGGAATTAAATAGAGAAGGAAGGATTAAAAAGGTCTTACAATGCTAAAAGGGAAGAACTTGTTCAAATTACACTAAGCAAAAGAAGATTAGCTAGCCATAGTCTTCAAAATACAACCAATTTCTAAACAAAAACCCATTACAAGAGCCAAAGTTTTAAGAACAAAAAGAGAGAATTCTAAGGAAAATATGATGTTGTATGTTGAATGCTTGATGCCCTTCTCTCTCTTCAGAATTCTTCTTTTATACCCTTGGTCCGCAAACCTAGGGGCCTTGAAAGGTGGGCTTCCAAAAGACAAGACGAGAAAGCGAAGAAAACCCGTGCTGAGAGATGACGCAGGCTGCGTCCTACGACGCAGGCTGCGTCGAGCTGACGCAGGCTGCGTCCTACGACGCAGGCTGCGTCGAGCACTGCCGGATTTTTGCCTTGTTTTTCTTCTTGACTTTCGTTGACCCAAGGATATTAGACCCCGCCTTGACTTCCATTGACCCATTGGGCTTGGTCTTCATACCTTGATGATTCATTGCTAGCCCACTCCAATTTCCGGGTTTTTTGGGTCTCAGGTTTTCGGGTTTGACTTTCATTGACTTTCGGGATTTGACTCTCAAAATTGACTTAAAATACTAAATACTAACATTATTACAAAAACTAAAATTAACATAAAACATAGCTAATGACCCGTAAAAAGTAGAACGAAAGACTCTAAAAATTACTACTAGACACGACAATATTTGACGTTGTCAAACACCCCCACACTTGGACTTTTACTCGTCCCGAGTAAAACTCGAGATTAGCACAAACGACACGAGCCCAACAAAGTGTGTGTGGAGGTATTGACCTCTCTTCCCTCACTACACCCTTCTTATACTCCCTCTTAAACAATCCACCAATGACAAAAACAAAACAAAAAGACTCAATTCTTGTGACACTCTTCTCTCACTCCCCCTCCTTATATCATCCCTCAAGACTAAAGACACGACATGCCACCTACTCCGACTCAAATCAACTCCTCCCTACTTATAGCTCCCAATAAAGTAGTATGACCATCTTTGCCTTATCCCAAGGCATAGCGAGATGGTCTTTCTCAACAATCTTCACACAAATCCACTCCTTATATCACCCCCTTATTACTCCACTAATGCAAATCATGGTTACTTGGTTGGCCCCAAACTTCACAATTTTCACAACCAAGCGACCACCAAAACAATCCACCAATTTGAAACAAAGTGTTGTGACTCAAAAATAAAAATAAATGGGATCCTAAGCTAGCCTCCTTCGAAATTTCCTCCTTATCACTCCCTTCTTATTCCTCCAAAAATTCTCATCATAGGAAGAATTATGCTCAATTTTTTTTCCTTTTTTCATTTTTTTCATTTTTTTTCTTGAAAATCCCTCATTTTGCCTAAGGTGCCCTTTCGGGTTTTCACCTTAGCTTTTCCTTTCCTCTCATTGGTGGCTCGCAACTCGATTCTTCATTTTGCCCGGAATGCCCTTTCGGGTTTTCATTCCGACCTCGACCACCTTCCCAATCTTGCCTAGGTGCCCACCCTTGTGGGTTTTCACCTAGCCGGGATTTTCAATTTTTTTTCTTTTCTTCTTCTTTTTTTTTTTTTTTTTTCAAAATAAAGACATAAATAAAAAAAATTACAATGCATCAAAAACAAACTAACTATGTACAATCTTCTCCCCCACACTTGGAATACACAATGTCCTCATTGTAGGAGAGAAGAAAAAAATGTTACCTCATCAATTATCGAAATGAGAAGAACCCGAGGCACCTCCTCGGTTTCTCCTTCTTTCCCTTGCTTCTCTAATCCGCCTTCTTCGTTCCATGCCTTCATCAAGGGTTGCTTGGGTGTATGGAGTTGGATAATCCGGGTTTTGTTGCATGGACATCCCAAAGAGAGAGCTAGCTAAGCCATAGACGTCCTCATGTGCCACCGCATCCTCATAGGAGTCTTGAAGATAGGTGTGGTGGCGCTCATTTTGAACGTTAAAGTGGCTCGTAGCTTGCTCCCTCCAAGCATTTTGGGTGGCCCACATTTCATTTTGTTCCCGCCATCTTTTATCTTGTTGCTCTCTCCATAGGCGGGCTTCCTCTTGCCCGTCTAGCATCCTCCTCCATTCCTCACTTTGAGCCCTCTCGGCCTCCGCTCTCAATCTCTCCCTCTCCTCCACAACATTGTGCCAATCATCCAAAGTCTCAAGCCTACCTCCTTGAAGTTGTTGCCAAGTGTTTGAGGCATCCACCCTCCCACTAATGTGCGCCAAGACGTCATTGGTGCTAGCAAAATAGTTAGCCATTTGTTGTTGCCATGGCTCCACGGGTGTGCTAGAACGACCCTCCGCATCAAACATGGGGGTGTCGGTATCATGGTGGCTTGGGAATGGTGATTGGAAATGAAATGGTGGTGGTTGTTGTTGTTGTTGTTGTTGTTGTTGTTGTTGTTCAAAATTGGTGGTTTGGGAAGGTCCTTGCTCAATTGCAAGGATCTCAATCTCCTCTCTCAAATGCTCACTTCCCTCACCACCCTCTCTCCTTACCCTCCTTTGCCTCAAAGGCACTTCTTCTACCTCCTCCTCTTCCGCACTACTTACCCCCAAACTTTCCTCCCTAGGACAAACAAAATCCCATGCCGCGGGTCCTCTAGGTAAAGGATTGTTTTGAGGTCTAGGCAACTTCATGTAGCTTAGCCCGTCACTTCCCAACCAAAACCCTTTTAAGGGTTGCTCCTTGCTAGTCTTAAACATATGCACTTCCTCTAGCCCAAGACGGTTGTACCTCGTCAACCCCCTACAAATGTTCACCGCTTGATCATTACCGATGCCCCCCTCATAATGCCTTACCAAGAAAGAAATCACCCCCCCACAATGGATGCTTGCCCTTGCCGATTTTTGCCTATGCTTGATGCAAGCTCTCAAAAACAAATCGGCCCAATCCGGGATCCCTACCCCCTCCGGAAGCATAGTCCACAAACATAGCCGGATCTTCTCCGGCACTTTGGTGGGTTCTCCCGCGGAGTTGAAAATGGTGGTAAGGAACCTAGTAATTAGGCGGAGTACGGGGTGGGTGATGGCTGACAGTTTGGCATCCTTAGACGGGCCATGGTCATCGGCAATGTTATCCCACATCTGGTGCATTTTGCCCCTTGGGCATCTAATGTCTACGGGTTGCTTGGTGATTTTTAGGATTTGACGGATTTCGGAAGTTGGGGCTTCATGCCAAGTTTGGTTCAATCGGAATCGGTAGGCTTTCTCCTCACCTTCGGGCACATCCAACTCCTCTAGCCCTACTTTAGCTAGCATGTCCCTTGTCAAGTTGAACATGCCTAAGGCATGGAGGGTGGTTGGACAAAAGAATTTAGTGGCTACAAGAGGGTGAGTGGATATTTGATCCCAAATTTTCTTATACTGAGCTTGCATCCTCTCATAGCCCATGAACACCGCTTCAACCTCGGTGTCAGGCTCACTCACCGCGGCCCTCTTATTTTTCCCTTTTCCAAACAACTTAGAGATCTTTGGTGCCATATCTGCAAAATGTAACAAACAACACACTACAACAATAACAAGCAATCACTCGAAAGGTTTTTTCACTCAAGCAATTCAACAAACACTTGGTGTGCAACAATTTCTACACCTCAAAAAGCTAGTGTTTGTTGAATTTCTTTACCTTACTCAGAAAACTTTATCCAATCCTAACTACACAATCAAGCAAGGGGAAAGAGGAACTCAACCTAAGACTAAAGCTAGCCTAATTCGAACAAAAACTTGAAGATTGATGAAAAAGTCGAGTATGAAGTTATACCTTTGCTTTTCCACAAGATTCAAGTTCCTTGATGATTAGAAATAGGTAGGAATTCGACAAATAGCCTTAAAACCCCAACTAAAGACCCGAAAAAACGAATTTGAGGGAAAAAATCTAGGTTTTTTAAGACGGATTTTCTGAGATTTAGGGTGAGTGAGATTGATTTTGGGGTTATTGAGTGTAGAATAATGATTAGGGAGAAGAATGGGATTGATTTTGACGAAAGTTGTGGAAGATTTGAGTGAGAAAGATGGATTTTTGAGGGATTGGGGTGGTTTTGGGTGTGTTTGTCGTGAAAAGCAAAGAAGAAGATGGGGTTGTTGTTTTATGAAGAACACGGGCAAAGGCTGAAGAATAAACCGAAATCTGCTCTCGACGCAGGCTGCGTCCTACGACGCAGGCTGCGTCCTTCACTGCCGGATGGTTCTTGCTTTTGCACTTAGCAAAATTTTTGCTAAGTGCTCCAAACACCCCCATACTTGAAATTTCACTCCAATGGCCCATAATAACCTCCAATATCCAAATTCCATCGATTCCCGAACTTTTTATCCGTGGCACGCATCCCGAGGCGGCCAAAAACTCGCAAAACTTCACAAAACCGTTAGTAACTTCAAAAAATTTTGTTTGATGCAATGTCTAACTAACTTAAAACAACTTAAATGCTAAGATTTAACAAAGAAACTTCAAAGAAATATTCACAAGGATAGAGTATGTACATGTTTTGCCGTTTATTTAGAGTCGATGGCTCGACTTAGCTATTTCAAGCTTTTCAACTTTGATAAATGGGGTCTTCAAGCAAGACCTCTTCTTCCCCCTCCCGGGTACATCCTTGGAAGTAGTGCTTGAGACGGTGGCCATTCACTTTGAGGAGCTTTCCATCCCCGGGCCCCTCCACTTCAATAGCCCCATGAGTAAACACTTTCTTGACGGTGTAAGGTCCAAACCATCTTGACCTCAACTTGCCCGGAAAGAGCTTAAACCGGTTTTGGAACACAAGAACTTTATCACCTTCCTTGAAAACTCTACGGTTTATCATCCCATCATGCCATCTTCTTGTTTTCTCTTTGTAGATGGAAGAGTTCTCATAAGCATCTTGGCGAATTTCTTCAAGTTCTTGTAATTGAAGCTTTCGGTGCATACCGCTCTCATCTTGGTTTTGGTTGAAAGATTTGATAGCCCAATAGGCTTTGTGCTCAACCTCCACGGGGAGGTGGCAAGCCTTGCCATAGATGAGACGGAATGGGGACATGCCAATGGGGGTTTTGAAAGCGGTCCTATATGCCCACAATGCATCAACTAGCCTCTTACTCCAATCCTTTCTATCCGGATTCACCGTCTTTTCAAGTATTCCTTTAATTTCACGGTTTGAGAGTTCGGCTTGCCCGTTTGTTTGTGGGTGGTAGGCCGTGGAAATTTTATGATTCACCCCATACCTCTTGAGAAGGCCTCCAATCACCTTGTTGCAAAAATGGGTCCCCCTATCACTAATGATAGCCCTTGGAAAGCCAAACCGAGAGAATATGTTCTCTTGAATGAAAATGGCTACTACCTTGGCATCATCGGTGCGGGTAGGAATTGCTTCAACCCATTTTGATACATAGTCTACCGCCAAGAGGATGTACAAATAACCACCGGAATTTGGAAAAGGGCCCATAAAATCAATTCCCCACACATCAAAGATCTCACAATATAGAAGAGGTTGTTGTGGCATCTCATTTCTCTTTGTCAAATTCCCCACCCTTTGACATCGGTCACAAGTCTTTACAAATTTGTGGGCATCTTTAAAAAGGCTTGGCCAAAAGAAACCGCATTCAAGCACTTTTCTAGCGGTTCTTTGTGGCCCAAAATGTCCTCCACAAGCATAGTCATGACAATGATGTAAGATGGAAGGGAATCTCACTCTCGGGCACACATCTTCTCACAAGTTGATCTTGGCAAAACTTCCACAAGTAAGGATCATCCCATGTATAGTACTTGGCATCGGATTTGACTTTGCTCTTTTGATGAGAAGAGAAATGGCTTGGGAGCCGCTTTGTCACCAAATAGTTGACCATGGTAGCATACCATGGCTCCTCCACTTGTATAGCATAAAGTGACTCATGAGGGAGACCTCCTTCAACCTCCTCAAGAGGGCATGATGGTCTTCCTTCATGGTTTAGCCGGCTCAAATGATCCGCCACCACATTCTTCACCCCTTTCTTGTCTTTTATTTCCACATCAAACTCACTTAGAAGAAGAATCCATCTCAACAACCTTGGCTTTGCATCCTTCTTTGCCACAAGGTATCTAATGGCGGCATGATCGGTGTAGATGATCACCTTTGTGCCCAAGAGATAAGATCGGAATTTTTCTAGAGCATAAATCACACCAAGGAATTCCTTCTCCGTCGTGGAATAGTTCTTTTGAGCATCATTCAAGAGGGTAGAAGCATATTGGATCACATGGGGTCCCTTGTCACTCTTTTGACCCAAAACCACTCCCAATGCATAGTCACTTGCATCGGTCATGATTTCAAATGGAAGATCCCATCGTGGTGCTTGAATAATTGGTGCGGTGACCAATCTCTCCTTCAAGTCATTGAATGCTTTCCTACATTTGTCATCAAAAACAAATTCCGCTTCTTTGTGCAAAAGCTTGCATAAAGGGTTAGCAATCTTGGAAAAATCCTTAATAAATCTCCGGTAGAAACCGGCATGTCCTAGAAAAGACCTAATGTCTCGGGTGTTAGAGGGATAAGGTAAGGTTTTGATAATGTCAACCTTAGCCTTATCCACCTCAACCCCCCTTTCCGACACTACATGTCCCAAAACGATGCCACTAGTCACCATGAAATGACATTTTTCGGAGTTTAAAATGAGGTGAGACTCTTGGCATCGCTCTAAGACAAGAGCAAGGTGTTTTAGACATGCATCATAGGAGTCCCCATGGACGGTGAAATCGTCCATGAATACTTCTATGATTCGTTCTACATAGTCGGAGAAAATACTCAACATGCACCGTTGAAAAGTTCCCGGTGCATTACACAAACCAAAGGGCATACGACGATAAGCAAATGTACCAAATGGGCATGTGAATGTGGTCTTGACTTGGTCCTCGGGTGCAATTGGGATTTGAAAATACCCCGAGTACCCGTCAAGGAAACAATAGAAAGCTTTTCCCGCTAGTCTTTCTAACATTTGATCAATAAATGGTAGCGGGAAATGGTCTTTCAATGTTACCGCATTCAAGCGGCGGTAGTCAATACACACTCTCCAACCGGTTTGTGGTCGGGTGGAGACCAAGTCTCCTTGTGCATTCTTGACTACCGTCACTCCTCCCTTTTTGGGTACGACTTGAGTTGGGCTAACCCAACGAGAGTCGGAAATAGGGAAAATGATACCCATTTGCAATAGCTTAATTACCTCTTCTTGCACTACCTCCGCCATGGGTGGATTGAGCCTCCTTTGGGGTTGTCGGACCGGTTTGGCATCCACTTCAAGTCGTATCTTGTGCATGCAAGTCACCGGGCTTATCCCTTTTAGGTCCGCTATGCTCCACCCAAATGTTTCCTTATGCTTTTCAAGTAGTGATACCAATTTGCCTTCTTGGTCCTCGGTGAGTGTGCTTGAAATGATAAGTGGTAGGGTGTTCTTGTCCCCTAGAAAGATGTACTTTAAATGGCTTGGGAGGGTCTTCAACTCGACCTTAGGAGGTTGGATAATGGAAGGGAGGGGCTTGTGGAGTGGGATACTCAAGGCAAATAACTCGGACAACCTAGGACCAGTGCAGTGACGCAGGCTGCGTCGTGTGACGCAGGCTGCGTCGTGTGACGCAGGCTGCGTCGAGCACTGCCTTGCCCTGTTTTCAGCATCTCTATGACGTTGAGCTCCTCATATGTTTCTATGGGCTCTTCCCTCTCCAAGTCTTCAAGACATTCCTGCACATCAAAAGCCAACAACAAGCGCAAACCTTCCTCTTCCATGGGGTTAGTTAAAGCTACCTCGAGTGGGTCTCTATCACAAAGTTTATACATTTGATTCACTAATGGCTCAAAAATATCCAAGAAGAAACAAGATTGATGGTCACTCGGGTGCCTCATGGAGTCATATATATTGTAAGTTAATCTTTTCCCTTCAAATTTCATAGTCAAGCACCCGTTTGAAACATCGATCTTGGTATTTGAAGTTTTCATAAACGGCCTACCAAGAAGGAGAGGGGTGGCACTAGAGCTAGATTCCATATCTAAGACGTAGAAATCCGCCGGAAAGACAAGATTATCGACTTCCACTAGTACATCCTCTACCATGCCCTTGGGGTAAACACTAGACCTATCGGCAAGTTGAATGACTACCCCGGTTTTAGACAACGGTCCTAAACCTAGGGTCTCATAGATAGATAGAGGCATGACATTTATAGAAGCCCCAAGGTCTAGCATGGCACGTTTAAAACTTTTCCCCCCAATAGTGCAAGAAATAGTGAACATGCCCGGGTCTCCACATTTCTTTGGTAAATTTTGTTTGAAAATGGCCGACACATGTTCACTCACCCTAACCTTATGGGTTCCCTTCTTTGGATTTCTCCTAGGTGTGCAAAGTTCTTTCAAAAACTTTGCATACCTAGGGACACTATTCAACAAGTTAAGAAGAGGAATGTTAACCTCACATTTCCGGAAAGTCTCATATAAGTCATTCTCCTTGGCATATTTCCTTGTGCTTATCAAAGCACTAGGGAATGAGACTTCCGGTATGTACTCCTCCACTTCATCATCTTTAATAGTGTCCTTGCTCTTCCTTGAATTGTCTCCCTTTGGGTCCTTGCTTGTGGATCCCCCTTTCTCATTCCTCAATATCTCTTCTTGACTAACCACCAATTCTCCTTGGTCTTCAATCTCAATGGTTTCCATCTCAATATTCTTCATCTTTTCCTTTCCTTTGCCAAGGGGGTTTACTTCCAACTCTTTGCCTCCCCTCAATGTCATGGCACTAGCATTTTCCCTTGGTGGGGGAATGGTTTGAGATGGGAATCTTGTGGAGCTTGAGGCTTGGGATTTTGACAAATTTGAGGCCATTTGGGATAGTTGGGTTTCCAAGTTGTTCACCCTAAGGTTGTTAGCCTCCCTATCCTTCCTTGCTTCCTCTCTATCCCTCCTTGCCTCCTCCCTATCCTTCTCTTGATTGGCAAGAAGTGTTTGCAAGATGTCACTCAAGTTCCCTTGAGAAGAAGAATTCCCTTGGTTCGGATTTTGGTTTGGTTGTCTTTGGGATTGAGAATTACTTGGAAAATTTGAGTTGTTGGGTCTTCGGTTGTTGTTGAAATTTCTTTGGGGATTTTGGTTGAAATTGGTGTTTCGGTTTTGGGTTGGATTTTTGCAGCAGGAGCTCACTCAAGGGGCCTTGATGATCAAGCCACATACAAGACATCAAGCTTGACCCCTCAGATGGAAGCTCGAATTACAAGGTCTAAACAACAAGCTATGACAAGTCAAGAGCAACCCAAGCCAAGCCACCCCAATGAAGAAGACAGTTCAGGGTTCAACAACCCATGCCCATCCCCAACACAACCCACATTACCCACACAAAACAGAAACAGAGCCATTCAGGCCCAGACAGACCAGTTAACAAACCCAGCCTCTAGGAGGTACACCAGGGCATCCCAACCACCCCCACTATGGCCTACCATCAAGACAACCCTCTAAGCTACAAGTTTGCCCAGGACAAACCATTTTGAAGTCTAGTAAAAACCCATGAAACAGACACCCCAAAGCTAGAGTCCAGTAAACAGCATAGCAGAGGTAGTACATGCTCAGATGATGTTTTCTTTTGCTTAAGTCAACTTGTCTTCATCTAAGGCAGGTTTATCTATGTCCTCATAAGAGTGGAGAGTTCCAAGGAGCAACAAAACACCCAGAGCAAAGCACAAGACAACAAGATCAACAGATTTCCATTTCAGGAAAACTCCAAAAACTACTTTATTTGCTTTTGCTCAGTCTGTTTTCTTTTGTGTTTTGTGTCTGTTCTTTATAGTTGTTAAGCTCGTCCTCTTGTGAGGCCCTTAATTAATGTCAGTAGAAGTAGTTTAGATCCTAAGCTGGCCCTTGGATGATACATACATCCAATGGTTCACAAGATATCAGTCCCTCTATATAAGGAGGTCTTGTATGTTGTTGTAAGCAGACTTTTATGAATGAATGAATTAAACTTTGAGAAATCACTCAATGTTATCAAACTTGTGCTAAGAGCTGTAGTTTGAAACAAGCCTGATACATCTCCAAGGTGTTTGATCAGTGCCTTGTATTGTGAGTCAAGTTATACCTGTGCTTTGCTGTGGTTTAACTTACTTGCTGTTGAGGTTAGTTTAGGGTGTTTGTGCTTTGCTGTAACACTTGAGACTGTCTCTAAAACCAGTCTTGAATCCTTTCTCTCTTGTGCTTTGCTGTAGAGGACTGTATCCAAGTCATATCCCTTGAATCTTTCAATTAAACAACCCACAATCTCTAAAACAACATCCCTTGTTACTTGATATTGTTTTCAGTTTGAGTCAAGCTAATCAGATCACTTAAAACTTGTGAACCTTAGTAGTTTACACTCCAATTTTGGGCTCTCAAGTGATTGAATTGACCATTTTCAAAACTCTTTGACTTGTCCCCTCCCCACCCCAAAAGATCACGATTTCCCACTTGGTTATACATTCCTCCACCACTTGGGTTTCTAGCATTGTAATTTCCATACCCCATGGCATTGACACTCTCCATGGTGGCTCCTTGCTCAATCATGATGTAACAAGTATTTGTAGCATGGTCACCTCCACAATAAGAACATTCAAGCGGTTCGGGGTGTTGAGAAAATGAATTACCTTTGTTAACAACCAAGTTGGATACCAAGCTTTTAAGTTCACCCATCTCTTGCATGAGTTTGTGATTTTGAGAGGCATGAGAATCTTCCATGGAAGAAACATTTATAGAGCTTCCTCCCCTTTCATTCTTCCTCCCTTAGCTTCTTGTATTCATAGCCAACTTCTCAATAATGTTGTTGGCCTCGGCCACGTTAGGTGTATCAATACCACCTCCGGTGGCGGCTATAATCATCCGTTGGTCGTTTTGGCATAATCCTTCATTGAAGGCCGTCAATATATCATCCCCCGACATCCCATGATAAGGGCACCTTGCCACGAGGCTTTTGAAACGCTCCCAATAGTCATAGAGAGTTTCCCCCATGTCTTGCTCAATGGTAGTGATGAGCTTCTTTGAGTGGTTATGCCTTGAATCCGGGTAGTATTTCTCAAGAAATTTCTTCTTCAAACCCACCCAAGTATTGACGGAATGGGCCGGAAGACAAAATAACCATTCCTTAGCGGCATCTTGTAGAGAGAATGGAAATGCCCTAAGTTTAAATTGGTCTTCGGTCACTCCTTGAGGGATGGCCCCTTGGCATATCATGTGAAATTCGGCCAAGTGCCTATTGGGATCATTCCCCACCATTCCATGAAATCTTGGCAAATTATGAACAAAGAACCCCTTTAGCTCGAAATTTACATCCCCCATGGGAGGGTATGCGATACACAACGGTTGCTCTTCATAGTTTCTTGCCCGGATTTCACCAATAGTTCTATTATCTTCCATTTCGGGTGGGTAGATGATGTTCAAAGGTGGTGGTCTCCTAGGAGGTGACTCAAACACTTGTTCTTGTGGTTCTTGAAAAATATTGTTCCCAAACTCTTCTTCACTAGGCTCCCTCCCAAAGGGTCTCCTATAGAGGGGGTTCGAAAAAACCGAATTGGAAATGCTACTTGAGGACGGGTCAATGTCTTGGTCACCAAATCCTTCTTGTGACCTAGGCATAAACTTTTAAAAACAACTCCACAACACAATTAGTAACTTCAAACCCAAGTAACCTACAAACAATACAAAAATAAATATTTGAAAAACAATCTAAACAAAATATGACACTAACAAGAGTTCAATTTGATATTTAGCTATATTGCCCTCCCCGGCAACGGCGCCAAATTTGACGAGCTTATTTTACGGGGTCGTTAATTCCACAAATTAGCTATGCCAAATAACAATTTATAAAGCCAAATCTAGACTCAAACCAACCTAAGTAAAGGGTAGTAAGGGTAAGACAAGGATCGAACCCAAGAGAAGGCGATGAATGCTAAAAATCTAATCTAGACTCTTGCTAAAAACCGATTAAACAAATTAATTAATCTAACCACAAATTAAAACACTAATTGAAACAAAGACTTGAATTACTTACAAACTATGATATTCACAATGGTAAACATGTAGATAACAAATAGGAAGAGAGTTTTTCATGAGAAAAGATTATCAAGTCTAAAAATCACCAACACTAACTAAATACTGAAAGATTCAAATAAGGAGAAGTAACTTAGTGCAATTATCCCAAGTTCCCCCACAATTAACAAAGTAAAGACCCTTCTTTCCTTCCTTTCTCTAATTAATATTACAAACTTCTAAAAACTAGCCACAATTGAATTAAAGCATCCATAAATGACTTAATACAACTAAACCCATACTTATTAAAACATAAGCATAAATAAAGATGCAAGCTTTAAGCACAAAACCAAAGAAGCATGCTAGAATCATGTAATAAAACATTAAACCATGTCCTAAATACACAATAATCCAAATTCCACTCAAAAGATTCCAACTTTTAAACCAAAGTTACAATCTTTCAAGTTGCTTCAACAAATACCAAGACAAATCAACCAAATTCATCAAGACAAAGCAATTTAATCAAACAAACAATTACTAAGATGGTTAGCCTTAACAACAATTTATTCAACAATGAAATTCAAACATAGGAAAATGGAATTAAATAGAGAAGGAAGGATTAAAAAGGTCTTACAATGCTAAAAGGGAAGAACTTGTTCAAATTACACTAAGCAAAAGAAGATTAGCTACCCATAGTCTTCATAATACAACCAATTTCTAAACAAAAACCCATTACAAGAGCCAAAGTTTAAAGAACAAAAAGAGAGAATTCTAAGGAAAATATGATGTTGTATGTTGAATGCTTGATGCCCTTCTCTCTCTTCAGAATTCTTCTTTTATACCCTTGGTCCGCAAACCTAGGGGCCTTGAAAGGTGGGCTTCCAAAAGACAAGACGAGAAAATGAGAAAAACCCGTGCTGAGAGATGACGCAGGCTGCGTCCTACGACGCAGGCTGCGTCGTGCTGACGCAGGCTGCGTCCTACGACGCAGGCTGCGTCGAGCACTGCCGGATTTTTGCCTTGTTTTCCTTCTTGACTTTCGTTGACCCAAGGATATTAGACCCCGCCTTGACTTCCATTGACCCATTGGGCTTGGTCTTCATACCTTGATGATTCATTGCTAGCCCACTCCAATTTCCGAGTTTTATGGGTCTCGGGTTTTCGGGTTTGACTTTCATTGACATTCGGGATTTGACTCTCAAAATTGACTTAAAATACTAAATATTAACATTATTAAAAAAACAAAAATTAACATAAAACATAGCTAATGACCCGTAAAAAGTAAAACGAAAGACTCTAAAAATTGCTAGTAGACACGACAATATTTGACGTTGTCAGTAACCCTTCACCGTTACCTTTAAGCGTCTTTACTAATCGTCAAGCTCCTCTTCAATAAGGTAATAGTCTTTGTCGGGATCTTGGAGGTCACCACCTACAAATAGATCATAAAAGATGAATAAAATTCATCTTGAGAAAGACGGAAAACTTGAAAAGCGAGAAAGACGATGATTTTAACATCAATACGGATAGAGGAAGGTAAGGGAAGAAGAATGAGACGAACTTACGTGAATTCTAGCAAGTAACGAAAGAGCTAGGATGATTCAAAGATCGAAAAAGCTAAGGAGGCAAGGGTTTGAGTTTTCTTAAAGAGGAAGAAATGTTTGTGTTTGAGTAAGAAATAGGTTAAGGGAGTGAGTATGAGTATGTATAAGGAAAAGTCAACAAAAAGTCAAACTCGCCTTAAGACGGGATTCTCATGAAATCTCGCAGAAATTCCAAATACGAACTCGAAAATTCTAAATTCGACTCGGAACATAAAATTCTAAATTAAAACTTAAATTTGCTGAAAAGATTTCGTAAAATATTTCTACTAGAAAAATAGGGTACATTTCCGGGTGTTACAATCACCCCATCTTTTAAAAAGTTTCGCCCTCGAAACTTGAGGGAAGAAATAATACCTTACTCGAAAAGACTCGGATATTTACTACGCATAGAAGCTTCGGTTTCCCAAGTCTCTTCTTCGAAATTAGCACTTTTCCACAAGATTTTCACATAAGGAACTACTTTACTTCTCAACTTTCTATCCTTACGATCTAGGATACGGATCGGCTTCTCTTCAAAAGATAAATTCGGTTCAAGCTCGGGCAATTCCTTTTGAAATACATGGCTTGGATCACTAACATACTTTCTCAATTGAGAAACATGGAATATATCATGAACCTTAGCCAAATTCGGCGGCAAATCCAACTTATAAGCAACGGCACCAATCCTTTTCACAATATCAAAAGGTCCAATGTACTTCGGGCTCAATTTACCCTTAACAACAAACCGTTTAACACCCTTCATTGGAGATACCTTCAAGAATACCTTATCTCCCACCTCAAATTCTAAAGGCCTTCTTCGGATATCGGCATAAGACTTTTGACGGTCTTGAGCGGCTTTCATTCTATCACGAATGACCTTCACATTATCAATGGTTTCAACAAGAACATCGGGGCCTAAATCACGATTGTCGCTCAATTGATTCCAACATATAGGACTCCGACATTTCCTTCCATAAAGAGCTTCATATGGAGCCATCTTAATCGATGCATGATAACTATTGTTGTAAGAAAACTCCACCAACGGTAAACTCTTTTCCCAACTAGACTGAAAGTCAAGAGCACAAGCCCTAAGCAAGTCTTCTAAAGTCTGAATAGTCCTCTCAGTCTGACCATCCGTAGCGGCATGAAAAGCAGTACTCATCAACAACTTACTACCCATGGCCTCTTGTAAAGCTTTCCAAAATTTCGAACAGAATCTCGGATCTCGGTCGGATATAATCTCCATAGGAACACCATGGTATCTAACAATTTCATCCACATAAGCTTTTGCTAAACGATCCAAATTCCAAGTTTCTTTGATCGGGATAAATCTAGCACACTTGGTCAATCGATCAACAACCACCCAAACGGCATCTTTACCTCCAACGGTCTTCGGCAAAGCCATAACAAAGTCCATCGAAATAGATTCCCACTTTCATAGCGGAATATCCAACGGTTGTAGCAATCCACCGGGTCTCTTGTGTTCAATCTTCACTTGTTGGCAAGTCAAACATCTTCCAACATATGACACAACATCACCCTTCAAGTTCGGCCACCAAAATCGTAGCTTCAAATCCTTGTACATCTTATCACCACCGGGGTGAATAGAATAAGGGGAAAGATGAGCTTCATCAACAACTCGCTTCCTCAAATCAAGAGCACTAGGAACAAATAAACGACCATGGAAACGAAGAACACCTTCATTATCAAACTTGAAATTCTTACCTTTACCTTCAAGAATCTTGGCTTGAATAGACTTGTAGGTAAGATCATCAACTTGGCTTTCACGGATTTCACGGAGAAATACAGGCTCGGCAATCATAGCACCAACATGAACAAATCCACGCTCTACGAATTCCAAACTCAATCTTCGAAACTCGGCACAAAGATCAACAGGTAATACATGCAAAGCATGAGAAGCATGAGAAGCTTTCCTACTAAGAGCATCGGCAACAACATTCGCCTTCCCTTCATGATACAATAACTCAAAATCATAATCGTTCACCAATTCCAACCATCTTCTTTGCCTCATATTCAACTCCTTTTGAGTAAATATGTACTTCAAACTCTTGTGGTCGGTGAAGATACGACAACGAACTCCAATTAAATAATGCCTCCATACTTTCAAAGCATGAACAACAGCGGCCAATTCTAGATCATGAGTAGGATAGTTCACTTCATGAACTCTCAATTGCCTAGAAGCATAAGCCACCACCTTCCGATTTTGCATAAGAACACAACCTAATCCCATTTTAGAAGCATCACAATAGACATCAAAGTCTACTCCATCCTCAGGCAAAGTTAACACCGGAGCGGTAGTTACCCTCTTCTTTAACTCTTGAAACGCTGCTTCACAAGCTTCATTCCACAGGAATTTGGTTTCCTTCTTCAACAATTGGGTCATAGGTCTAGCAAGCTTAGAGAAATCTTTGACAAATCTTCTATAATAACCAGCTAACCCAAGAAAACTTCTAATCTCTCTAATACCAGTCGGACTCTTCCAATCAACAACGGCCTCAATTTTGGAAGGATCCACCATCACACCTTCTTTCGAAATCACATGCCCAAGAAAGGACACTTTAGGTAACCAAAATTCACACTTAGAGAACTTAGCATACCACTTCTGACGACGTAGGACACCCAAAATAATCCTCAAATGAATAGCATGCTCATCTTCGGACTTGGAGAAAATAAGAATATCATCTATGAATACCACCACACACTTGTCAAGATATTCACTAAATGTGCGGTTCATTTGATCCATAAACATAGCAGGAGCATTCGTCAATCCAAATGGCATTACTTTAAACTCATAATGGCCATACCTCGTACTGAAAGCGGTCTTCGGAATATCAACATCTCTAACCGGAATTTGATGATAACCCGATCTCAAATCAATCTTCGAAAAAGTAGAAGCACCCTTTAATTGATCAAACAAATCCTCAATTCTAGGTAAAGGATACCTATTCTTGATTGTAATCCGATTTAATTCACGATAATCGATACACAATCTCATAGAAACATCCTTCTTCTTCACAAAAAGAACAGGAGCACCCCAAGGCGAGGCACTTGGTCGAATAAAACCTTTTTCAATCATATCATCCAACTGCTTTCTTAACTCTTTCAATTCAGAAGGAGCCATACGATAAGGAGCTTTGGCAATTGGACCAGAACCAGGGACAAGATCAATAGAGAATTCAACGTCACGCTCGGGAGGAATCCCGGGCAAATCTTCGGGGAATACATCGATGAACTCTCGAACAATAGGCACATCTCCAATACTTGGCAACGAGGTATTTGAAGAAGTCACAACACACAAGAATGCTTTGTAACCTTTTCTAACCATACTTACCAACTTCAAAGCGGAAATTAAAGACACACCTTTACGGGGATGAGATCCCTTATAGGTTACTCTAACACCTAAAGGACTCTTTAAGAAAATCTTTTGATCACGACACTCGAACCTAGCATGATACATAGCTAACCAATCTATACCTAATATAATATCAAACTCTCCTAGAGGGAACTTAAGGAGATTCGCGGGAAAGATAGAACCCGAAATAGATATAGGTACATTTGGATAAAGAGTTGAACAAGAGATAATATCTCCGGATGGTAAGGATATGGGAGTATCCTCACTAGATGTAGGCTTGATTGATAACTTATTAGCATAGGTTGATGACACAAAAGACATTGAAGCACCGGTATCAAATAAAATAAGACACGGTTGCTCTAAGATTGAGAACATACCCGTAATGATCTCGGGATGAGCGTCGGCTTCGGCACGGCTCATGACAAAGATTGAACCCTTAGGCTTAGGAGGAGGAGGCAACTTTCGATCAGGGCAATCCTCATAACGATGACCACCCTTTTGACAGAAGAAGCACACATAAGGCCGGTTGGAACAAGTCATACCGGGATGGAATGGTTGTCTACAACGGCCACATTGACGACCTTGAGCTTGAGCTTGAGGAGCATAAGGCCTATGAACTACATTTGAAGTAGCTCTAGGAATAAAAGGAGCAGGATTCCTTGTATTGGCATTGGAAGAAGGATTAAACCTCCTCTTGTTAGCATAGGAATTCGAAAAAGACGGGATAAACGGCCTTTTCCCAAAAGCATTCGGCCTAGGAGCATAAGAAGGAGAGGGATTATTCATCAAGGCTTCATCCCTTATAGCTTTCATTGAATTCTCGGCCCACAAAGCATCATCGTAAAGATCTCCAAAGGACGCGGTACCCCTTCTCACTTTACTTTGCAGCACGGCATTCAACTTGTTACGATAATAGAATGCACGATCATCATCATCCCGAATAAGCCTCGGCGCAAAGTGAGCGAGCTTATTAAACTCCGTCGTAAAATCTTGAGCGGATAGGTTGCCTTGTTTAAAATCTATGAACTCCTTAAGCCTTTGTTGTTTAAGCTCCTTAGGGTAAAACCTACCCTCCACAAGAGCCTTAAAGCAAGCCCAGTTGAAGTCCTCTTCAAGAGTTGCGGTGGCACTTGTGATAGCCCACCAGTTGTCGGCTTCCCGCACTAGAAAGTGCTTTGCAATCCTCACCTTATCCTCTTCCCGGACTTGGTAAAGATCAAACTGCTTTTCCATCTCACGGAACCAGTCGGATAGCTCCGTAGGATCAGGCTCTCCACCATAAGGCACGATCTTACTCCTTGCAATTTGACCCGCCACCCATGCATAACCACCTTGTTGATTGTCCTCCCTTCTAGGGTGAACTTGGGTGGCATTAGCTAGAGCGGCATCTTGCTGATTCTTCAGCACTTGAGCAAGAGCCTCCATCATAATATTATCAGCTACACGCGGTCTAACCATCTTCATAAGAGATAAAAACGAATTAAGTTACCCTATCAATTAGCATAAACAAATAGACTACCAATTAAAGTCCTTACTTCTACCCACTCTCATTTATTATTTTAAGGTCAAGTAGTTTAAGTTAGGGTTCACGTGTGTGCGTCGGGAGCGATCAAAGCTCTGATACCAACTGTGACAACCCTCGCGAATGCGGAAATAATAAACAAACAAGCATGTGAATTATATTGCGGAAATAGGTAGTTTTTAAAAACTTTTATACATGCAGGTTAAATAAAACGAGGAGTGTCAAAATATTACAAACTAAGTACGGAATATACAATAAAGAGACGGGGTCTCTTAAAATGTTAGCAAAGAACAAGTGTTTAGCAAAACTAATTAACATCGTCTAGAGGTGAAAACTTCCAGGGACTACGCCCGCTAGCTCACACCCGAACCCCAACATATAGCAGCCAAAAAGTCATCCAAGCAAGCAACCTGTTCATCCATGAAAAAAACATGAATGCCACAGTCAGTGGGGAGTAACTCCGGGTTCTCCCAGCCATATCACATCAAACGTACATATAAGGAAATACGAAAGTAAAGCATGCATATATATACATCCATGTGAATTACGATAAGAATAGATAGGCAATACGAGATATAACGATAAGATCATATAGAAATCAAATCCGTAACCATCATGTTATTCAAAGACTCCGGAAAGACACTCTTAGGCAATCGAATACGCTCACTAGGGCTTGCATCTCACCGTTAGCGGTATAAGATTGATACGATTGAGACTCGACAGACAAACCACGTCAAGTCATGCGATGATCACAATAAATACAACATATTATCATCCATTCACGAACCAAGACCTTGACGGTGTCCAATCATGCAATGACCATGAACCCAGATCATGAAATCACGCAT
>JAIUZE010047917.1:0-14072 GCA_022085475.1 Heliosperma pusillum | reverse complement strand
TCACGAAAGAGACGGAAAAGAGCTCAAGCCTCATAACAAGCGGTACACTACATGCAAATAACACCACCTCGCAAGTACACAACATTTGACGGCCGGGTCGATCAACGCAATGCGTTAAACTCCCAACAACGTCGTCGTATGCCCACTAACACATGCATTTAAGCAGTAGGATACCTCCCCGTTACGACATTCCAGCCTTACGAACGTGGAGGTAGCCAAGGGAATGAGAGTACAAAGCACAAGACAAAATAGTGCTCAAACCGTATCATTTGTAAAAACCGACTCAAAGGGGGACATATCACAAACCGTCACAAAACATGAGAATAAGGAATTTTATAACCTTAACTATGATAAAAATGAATCAATACAAGATACATAAGCATTAGAACAAGTTTAGGAAGCATAACGAATGAGAAACATAGATCTTATCTCAAAACAACAAGTTTGGAAACTAACTAAAACAAGGGTCCACTTCAAACTGTCATAACTAGAGTTATAGATATGCAAATACAGAAATCCCAATTCGCGGTGATAGCTTATCCTCTTACGGTTCCAACGATAGGTCACAAGCCCAAAACAAGCAAGTAACGAAGGAGATATGATCATTTTACGAAAAGGGGTCAGTGCAGTGAAACTGCACAAGTCACGACCGTGACTTGTATTTCACGCCCGTGAAACTCTCTGTTACGCAAGGGTATTTGGTCAGCCACTATTTCACGCCCGTGACATGAGTTTCACGACCGTGACTTGGGTCAAGACAATTCCAATTTGTTCTAAACTCAACCATCATCAACTATTATCATAAATCATCACTTCTCATATCAATTCTCATATCAATTCTCAACAAACAACAAGTATCATCATCAACAATCATCAACTAACAACAATCATCATCAATAACATGAATCCTAAGCTTTCTAATCGTATTCTAAATACGAATTCTAACATAGAAGCATGTAAAACACGTAAATGATATCGAGTAACCCTTCACCGTTACCTTTTCACGTCTTTAAACGGTTTCTAAACCTTCCTAGTCTCCACCTACATACAATTAGATAATAAAAGATGAATATCATTCACCTTGAGAAAGACGGATAATTTTAAAAAGCGAGAAAGACGGTAATTTTATTACCAATACGGATAGAGGAAGCTAAGAGGGGAAGAATAAGACGAACCTAGATGAATTTGAGCAAGAAATGAAAGCGTAGCGATGATTCGAAGATGGATCAAATATGGAGGCTAGGGATTTGGGGTTTACTTAGTGATGAAGTAAGAAGAAGATTGAATGAGGGTGTTAGGGTTGTGAGGGAGTATATGAAGAGTAAGTGGAAAAGTCAAGGAAAAAGTCAATAAAGTCAAAGACGGCTCAAGACGGGTTTTTCTTGAAATCTCGCGGAAATTCCAAATACGAACTCGGAAATTCTAAATTCGACTCGGAAAATTAAATTTACGATTAAAACAAAAATTCGCTGAAAAGTATCCGTAAAATATTTTTACTATTTAAAATAGGGTACATATGCGGGTGTTACAACATATATGGTCTATTAATGTAACACAATTTATTTATTAAAGTAATACAAAATGACCTTAAAGGTTACACTTGTTTATATTATTGAAATTAACACACATTATTTATATCGTTTTTTTTTTTCAGATCTGATTAAAGTAACACGCTTTTTTAAAAATTAGATCTTGTTTTTTTTTGTGTTTGATGTAATTTTTTATTTTTTATTTTTATTTTGAATCAATGTTTTTATTTTAGATCTTGTTTTTATATTTCAAATTTTTTATGTTTGTTTCTTTTTCAGATCTCAAAAATCACCATTTCTTTTGTGGTTAGTGGTGTTGTTTCACTGAAGTTTGACATATAATGACTGCAGTTACACTTTTAGTAACTGAAGTTACACCTTTAATGACTGCAATTACACATATAATGACTGAAATTACACATTTTTTTTTACTGAAGTTACACATTTTTTTTATCTTTAATGTTTATTTTTTTCAAATTTGTTATTTATTTATTTATTTATTTTAGATCACGTTTTTTATTTTATTTTTATAGTGTTTTTATTTCCGGATCTAAAGTTACACTATTTTATACTAAAGTTACACAATTAAGAGTTATATAACTGAAGTTACATAGTTAAGGACTGAAGTCACATAGTTAAGGACTGAAGTCACATAGTTAAGGACTGAAGTTACATTAGTTTGGACTGAAGTTACACTAGTTTGGACTGAAGTTACACGAGGAAAGACTAAAGCATAAAGTTACACTAGAAATGACTAAAGTTACACAAATAATAATTGAAGTTTCACTAATAAAAGATAATGTTACCCTCATAAAAATGCTAAAAATTAAATCATATTGATTTAAAGTTACACAAATAAGGGTTGAAGTTACACTCATAAAAAGACTAAAATTACATAAACTTGTCTTAAAGTTAGATAAATTTAAATTTATATAGTCGAAATCACATTTTGGGTTAAAGTTACAAAAATAATGGTTGAAGTTACACTCGTAAAAGGCTAAAATCACATAAAATTGTCTTAAAGTTACATAAATTCAAATTCATATAGTCGAAATCACAGTTTAGCTCGAAGTTACACAAATAATGGTAGAAGTTACACTCATAAAAACGCTAAAATCACATAAACTTGTCTTAAAATTACATAAATTCAAATTTATGTAGTCGAAATCAAATTTTAGTTTGAAGTTATACAAGTAAGGGTTGAAGTTACACTCGTAATGATTGAACTTGCACTCATAAAAAGGCAAAAATCACATAAAGTTGTCTTAAAGTTACATAAATTCAAATTTGTATAGTCAAAATCACATTTTGGTTTGAAGTTACACAAATAATGGTTGAAGTGACACTCGTAATGATTGAAGTTACACTCATAAAAAGGCTAAAATCACATAAATTTGTCTTGAAATTTCATAAATTCAAATTTATGTAGTCGAAATCACATTTTAGTTTGAAGTTACATAAATAATGGTTGAACTGACATTCGTAATGACTGAAGTTACATTCATAAAAATGCTAAAATCACATAAACTTGTCTTGAAGTTTCATAAACGCAAATTTATGTAGTCGAAATCATATTTTAGTTTGAAGTTTCATAAATAATGGTTGAAGTTACACTCGTAATGACTGAAGTTACACTCATACAAAGTTTAAAATCACATAAACTTGTCTGGAAGTTTCATAAATTCAAATTTATATAGTCGGAATCATATTTTAGTTTGAAGTTACAGAAATAGGGGCTGATCGAAGTTACATTCATAAATCTCAGAAACTCAAAAGTGCTCAAAAGTGATTAACTAAAGGCTAGAGAGAGAAAGTTAATTAATTAGTGCATAGGTAATTGATTAGTGTTAAGTGTGTTTTTGTCTCTACAATCTCATCCATCCATCTCCTTTATCCATCCAATGGCTAGGATGAGGAGTCATGGACTCAAAAAAAAGGGTGGACTCACAAAAACCTATATATATATATATATAGAGAGAGAGAGAGAGGCGGGATCTCGTGAGTTGAGTTCTTACGGTGAGTTGGTACTCACAAATCTCAGCCATTGGATCAAGGAAACTAACGGCGGAGATTTAATAAAAAAAGAACCAAAGAAACAAAACCTGACATCTACAGTACGGGCTCATCGGCTTCTTATGCCCATGAAGATTCTCTCAATTTGGGTAAGAAAACAATTAATACCATCCATGGCGTCCAATGGCGAATCTACGGAAATCTTACTTCTTTTTCACCATCGACAGGTGAATTTTTCTATCACGAACCAAATTATTTTATTCACTTATTATGTTTTGTTTTGTAATTTGATTCATAGGTTAGTTTTTCGTCATGTTTTGATTTGATTTATGGACCGAAGACTTTTAATTTAATCTGATTTGCTTAAATATATAACATAGAGATACAACCTTTCCTATTTTATTTCTAATTGATATTTAATTGGGATGTTTATCATGTATTTGGATTGAAGTTAAATGGTTTTCAATACTTACTTGCAAATTAACTGCTTCAATTTCAAGGTCAGTTGATTGATCAATCGTCGCAATTTGAATTTGAATTACTATTCGTTTTCATCAAATTTTAATGTTCTTTTTTACATTCAATTTCCATTTTTTAATTTCATTTCCTAGCGGTTTCTTGCCAGTCTGAAATTTACGAGTTGCAAATTATTCTATAGCCATTCCCTCTCTTTGTGGCCATGAGGCCCGTGACTACTCAAGCAAGCAAAAAGAAGCACTACACTATCTCTTTCTCCTCATTCCATTAGTGAATGTCAGAATTCCATTCCTTTGGAAGTCTTCTGCTGGTGTTTGGTCTCCAGATACTGTTGTCTTCTTTGTTATGTATGCTTGGAAGGTACGTCTCATCTAACTCTAAATTCTTAATGATATGTGTTTCTTGTGTTGTTTATTTGTTTAATTTTTTCAGTTAGGATGGCTAAAGAGATCAAAATAAGCTTCTGTTTTTAATCAATTGCCTCCCTAAGTTGATGTGATTCTTATGAGTCGAGGTTTGGCTTTGTGTACGGAAAGAATTCACAGTGATATTGTCAAGAAATCAGAGGTAGATACTAAAAAACCACAAATTCCATGTATGCATTCAAGGTAGATAATGTAAATTTATAACTCGTGGGCCACTAGTCCGGACTTGTTATCTGGAATTCATCATCATTTTGGTTACTCAATATAGCTGTGCTAGTACCTCATTCCATTAATCGATAATTTGAGGCCTCAACTTGGTCAATAGACATAATCATTGTCCTCATTATTTGTTTTTGGGGTGGAATTTTGTACTAGTAATATGCCACTGTTTCTTTGCGATCATTTTTCCAATATTGCCAAACCTATTAGCTCAATTGGAAGAACGTGTGCAATGCACGAGATATGGGTTCAATTCCCATATTGGTTATAGTGTATTCTAAATGATGGTTTAAAAGGAAATCATAATTGCATACCAAATTTCTTATAAAATGAAGTATAGATTACTCCTTTGTTACTCCATTTGTATACCAAATTGCAACCGTCTTCCTTATATATGCTCCCTCACGCCACCTGTATAGTTCCGCCGTCGTAACTCTATCTGATGCCGACTAAAATCCGTCACTGGAGTCGCTGCCTTCGACGGAGTTTTATAAAAATTTCCCGATGTCAATTCGTGTTTCCTTCAGGTTGTACTTGGACGTCCGACGAAGTGATTTGCGGTGTTTCAGAAGTGATTACCGGTGTTCACTTATCGAATGAATGATGATTCTGATGTCCAATATGTTTGTATCACTTAATCATGTTGAGAGGGATATTATTTTAGTGCTTTGTGACCAATACATTTCTACTAGTGTGACTATGAGTAACACAAGAGTAACAATAGTGACAAACAAGTAACACAAGAATAACATTGGAGTAACACAACAAATAACACAACAATAACACAAGAATAACACTAGAGTAACACAACAATAACATAGGAGTAACACAAGAGTAACAATAGTGACAAATGAGTAACACAAGAATAACATTGGAGTAACACAACAATAACACAAGAATAACACTAGAGTAACACGAAAATAACATAGGAGTAACCCAACAGTAACATAGGAGTAACACATGAGTAACACGTGTTATTCCAATGTTATGTGGTGCTACTTTTTTTTTGTTATCTCGTGTTATTCTATTATTATTCCTATGTTATTTTATTTTTATTTTGGGTTTTTCTACATAGTACCCCTGTGTTTTTTCGAATTCTACGTGGTACCCCTTAGTTTTTAAAGTTATCACTGGTACCCCTATACTTAGTAAACTACTAAAAATCGAGTTTTAAAACTGTTAATTTTTACAAAGAAAATATGTTTATGATTGTCTAAAGGATATTTATGATAACGACATGCAAAATTATTGTCAAAAGATCAATGAAAAGTGCATAATATAAACGTTTAAAACAGACAGATTAGTGTATTATGGGTATTTTGAGAGGTTTTCATTAAGTTTAAGGGTATCATGTAGATTTTGAAAAAACGAGGGGTACCATGTAGAATTCGCAAAAATACAGGGGTACCATGTAGAAAAACCCTTTTATTTTTGTGTGTTATTACATGTTATTTCAATGCTACTCATATGATACTTTTTTTTGTTTGTGTTGGTACGTGTTATTCAAATGTTACTCTTGTGTTACTTTATTTCCCGTGTTAGTCCTATGTCATTCTGTATTACTCTATGTTACCTTATTTCTCGTGTTACTCATATGTTAGTCTAATGTTATTCTATTCTACCAGTTTGAGTTTTAAGCAATAAAAGGCTAGTAGATTCAAGATTACTCTAACGTAGTGTTGCCTTTTTTTTTGGAACTTCAGTAGTTCAGTACAAATCATATTAAGACCAATTAACGCTCATGAGAACATTTGTATTTTTCGGTGAGTTGTAGTGACAACAAGCTATGGGTAGTCATTTAGTAGTTCACCGTCTTACTGTGCTGGAATTAAACTCAGTAGAAACAACATGTCACATTAATCAAATCAACATCATCATAAATTCGAAACAACTCCACCATATCACATATTAGGCAACCCTATCACCGGCAAAAAAATCACCTCCACCACCGTCTGTGCAACCTTAACCTCGTCGGAATCTCCCTCGACGCAAAATTCATCGCCGTCGGACCAACTCTAAAAGGGAGCGAATTGCTTTCAACAGCGACGTTGGAATGAATCTGTGAATTGCAGATTGTGAGAAGGATTCTTCAACAAGAGTGTGAATTACAAAATCGCACCCACTGTCGCACTACTATTTATGATAGTTCTAACATTTTATTCGATTTTGCATGAATCAAGGGTTTCATCAAAATTTTGATTGAAAACATTGTAACTATTGATAAGCAGGAAAGATATTTGATTATTGATAAGAAAATAAATTGAAAAGAAAAAGGATGAAGAAATTAAAGTGAAAGATTGCAGCATAGAATGAAGGGAGAGAAAAATAAAAGTGAGGGGGAGAACAGGTGTAATGTGCTGGAAGAAGAAAAGAAAAATGTACGTGGGTCTCTATAAGTGTTTGGTGTAATCTCACGCGTAAATTGGGTAAGATCTGACGGTTCAGATTTATGAGTACCAACTCACCGTAAGAACCAAACTTTAATCTGGTTTTACTTAAGTGAATGTAAAATATTAATTAAAAATTAAATCTCGCCAACGAAATTGAATAGATTGTTTGCAATGGCTCTTCATGCTTCCCAATCTCAGCAATATCCTTCCCCTCCTCAACCCTCCGGGTAACATTTTCATTGTTATTGTTGTTGATTTCTGTTACTATTTTATTAGAAATTTTTTTAATTAAGGCTTTGTGCTGCTCAATTTTGGATTTGTTTATGTTAAATTATTTATTTTTGGAATTTTGATTTGTATTATATTACTATAAATACGGATTGGTTAAGACTACTTAAGCGTAAGACTAAGGGGCTTCTAATTATTATATTAGTAAGCACGTAGCAAAATAAAGGGGGAAGCAGCTAAAACGATGCCATAAGTAGTAAGAAACAAAAAGAATGTAATCAATGTGATGCAGGAGAGGAGCACACTACTGACAGAAGGGGCCTTTTGATACAATCAAATTGCTAGGCTGCTAGCGATGATAAAAATGTCATTTGATGGTTGATTGGTTTTAGTCACTTTAATGTGCTAATTGATATGAAATCTAATATACATGTGTGCTTAGTAGAATGAGCCTTTCTACATGAATAATTCCGCAAGTGATTGGTTTGATGTAGGTTATTGGGAAAAGTAAAAGACACGATTTAACACGAAAATCTCATAGAAGATGAAGTTCATCGTACACGTCGGCCTCATTGTTGGAATGATGCTGCGAGATATGAGCTCATGATGGCATTAGCTTGAATGACCTAGATTTTTGAGCCACAAATGTGGTGTTCTGATGGTGTTACTTGATTGATACTTGTGAGCACCGGTGCAGATGATGCTAGAGTGTGGAGACGCAATTGAAAGTAGGCGGAGGAGCAGGTTGAGCGCATATGTATAGCCATGATTGTGGCTCACTTAAGAGATTGTTGATTTTTAGTTTAATTATTAGTGTTAAAGGTAATATGTTATGCCTGATAAGTAACTAGTGGTGACGAAACGGGTTTTCCTCTACAAAAAATGATAAAAAAAAAAAAGCTTCTTTTATCATTTTTATGTGTCATTGTTATTATCTATCCCGATTGCAAATCGATTTAAATATATATCATTTTAAATTTTTTTGTATTAAGTGTACTTTACATTTATAAAAGCATTAATAATTTGGAAAAAGAGCTTCTTTAGAGTATCAAATACGGTAACTGTAATAACAATGAATTATCAAGAATAACACCACGGTAACACAAGAATAACACAGGAGTAACAACAGAGTAACACAAGAATGACACTGTATTAACACGGTAACATAAAACTAACCCAATAGTAACATATGAATGACAATGAGTAACTTAAGGTAATAATAATGGAGTAATAACAGTAATAACAAGGAACTATTAAGTATAATACTGGAGTAACAACACGATAACACAAGAATAACAACACAGTAACAACACAGTAATACAAGAATAACACAAGGGTAACAACAAGCCAACACAAGAATAACACCAGAGTAACACAAGAATAACAGTGAATTGACATGATAACATAAAAGTAAGACAATAGTAACATATGAATGACAATGAGTAACTTAAGGTAATAATAATGGAGTAAAACAAGGAACTATTAAGTATAATACTGGAGTAACAACACGATAACACAAGAATAACACTGGAGTAACAACATAGTAACACAATAATAACACAAGGGTAACAACAAGCCAACACAAGAATAACACCAGAGTAACACAAGAATAACACTGAATTAACACGGTAACATAAAAGAAACACAATAGTAACATATGGATGACAATGAGTAACTTGAGGTAATAATAATGGAGTAAAACAAGGAACTATTAAGTATAATACTGGAGTAACAACACGATAACACAAGAATAACACTGGACTAACAACATAGTAACACAAGAATAACACAAGGGTAACAACAAGCCAACACAAGAATAACACCAGAGTAACACAAGAATAACACTGAATTAACACGGTAACATAAAAGAAACACAATAGTAGCATATGGATGACAATGAGTAACTTGAGGTAATAATAATGGAGTAATAACAAGGAACTATTAAGTATAATACTGGAGTAACAACACAATAACACAAGAATTACATTGGAGTAACTAAACAGTAACAACAAAGTAACACAAGAATAACACAAGGCTAACAACAAGCTTACACAAGAATAACACTAGAGTAACACAAGAATAACACCGAATTAACACGGTAACATAAAAGTAACACAATAGTAACATATGAATGACGATGAGTAACTTAAGGTTATAATAATGGAGTAATGACAAGAAACTATTAAGTATAATACTGGAGTAAAACACGGTAACACAAGAACAACACTGAAGTAATAACACAGTTACACAAGGGTAACAACAAGCCACCACAAGAATATCACCAGAGTAACACAAGAATAACATTGGAGTAACAACACAGTAACACAAGAATAACAAAAGAGCAACAAAAAGGTAACACGAAAAGAGTAACAACATGGTAAACACAAGAGTAATACTCCTTATATAGTAACATATGAATAACAATGAGTAACCTAGTACAACAATAATAAAGTAATAGCAATAAACATTTCAACTATCAAGGATAACACTAGAATAACACATAGCCATTCATATTAACATTCGAGTAATAATGATATATGATATATTCAGGATAACAGCGGAGTAACATTTTGCACCACCGCCACTCTAATATTACCGTTATCCCGTTGTTATTTCATTGTTACTCTATGTTATTCTAGTGTTACTCTATTAGTATCATGTGTTATTCCATTTTCACTCTAAATTGTTCATTGTTACTTACCCCCATTTATATTAATTTATTTACCTTTTTTATTCTTTGCAAGGAATATTTTATTGAAAGACAAACAAATGAATGTATATGAGAATAATTGTTACCCAGGAGATCACATTGTTACTTCAATATTAACATAGCTTTTAAACGCTAAGGGAAGTTTTTTCCCTTTAATAATGTTTTGATAAATGTAAAGTACACCTATTACCCGCAACATAATAAAAATATATGTATTGATAATTGACATTCTAGTTGTGGAGCAGAGGAACTTTGGTGCATAAAGGAGGTAGAATTAATTATTTAAAGTATAAAAAAGGCTTTAACTATGTCACATGTTATGTTAGCACTACCAACATTAACTTCGTGTTTATAGTGCCACCACCTTCACGCACCAATAGTAACACCATCACCAGCCACATTCATTGTCTCGCCTCTCCTCTGTGACCGCAGTCACTCAACCATACACACCAATGGAACAACACACCGGAAAGCTGAGGCTGCTAGCCTCAGGTCGCTCAACCTTAACAGTACGGTAATTCTGCCTTGCACAGCCGTCTGATCTAACCCGTCGCAATTTTGAAATCTGATCGGACGCCCCTATTCCTAATTGATGATTTTGATCTAATGAAAGTTTATCATCATTATTATTGAGTTCTCGAGGAAAAAGCTTATCAAATCATACTAAAACGATTCCTTGCCTCTTAAGAAATAAATGATATTGCTCACCTTCGTAAACCCTCCATTATTATCAGTTGCAGCTTAATAATAAATGTAACAACCCGAAAAATACCAATTTTTCTAGTAAAAATATTTACTAACACTTTTCAGTAGAACTTAAGTTTTTAAAATAGGAATTTTTGTTCGGAGTCTTATTTTGAAATTCCGCGTTCGTATTTGGAATTTCTGAGAGATTTCATGAAAAGACCGTTTTTAGTCATCTTTGACTTTTCTTGACTTTTAAGTCGTCTTTGACTTTTCTTGACTTTTTGAAAGTCGTCATTGACTTTTCTTGACTTTTAAGTCGTTCTAAACTTTTCTTGACTTTTAAGTCATCTTCGACTTTTCTCGACTTTTCAGTCAACTTTGACTTCCGTTGACTTTTTCCCGACTCGTATCATAAGTATGAAGACCGAAATTTTATTTAAAAAAATAATATTTTTGATTTATTTTTATTTAGATTTATTAAGATTTATCATAATTTAATATAATTATTTTGAATTTATTCGGAATTTAAAGAATAACGTTTACGGTTTTTAACCAAACGTCATTTAACTCTTCCCGACGCATCGTAATGCGCGCAACAAAATCGAAACTCGACTTTGGCATGAGTCACGCGCCCATGTCATCGTTTTCCACTCACATGAGATAGTTTAATTCTTTTGATTAAACTAATAATAATATCTAGATATTTATTTACTTTATCGATCAGTTAACGAAAATTACGCAAATCGTTTACAAAACTGACCCGATATCACCCATACCACACGGTTTTTATTCCTCTCTTAGCCTTGATATTTTATTTCTTTTCATTACAATAACATAATATCTTGATATTTAATTCAATTAACTTCATATCTAATTAATTACGGTAATATAATTATTATACCGGGTCAATTCCATAACAACAATTTCAAACCCAACTCACTATTTTGCTCTATAAACTCACGGCTCACACACTCATTCCTACTCACAAACAACTTTTCATTTTTTCAACAAATCAAATTAAGATCAAAATATCACTTTCTTTAACCGTTCTTGAGCGTTCTTCGCGTTCTTCATCCGTTCTTCATCGTCTTGAGCAAAACCTCATAAAACCTTCATTTCTTAATTAAATCCTCCTAACTTATATTTCTAGACTCTCCTCTTCGCTCCCCATCTTCACGTACGGTTTTATTTCAATTCCGACAAAATCGTTTTCAACACTTTAATTATGGAAAATCATATTTTAAGTTCTAATAATGTTTTTCTTGTCATTTCTTATAGGGGAAGATTTTGAAGACGAGTTTGGTGACTCGTATATCTTAGGAGAAGACTAGAAGACGGGTTTCTTCGTTCTTAGTTCTTATTATTTTGGTGCTACTTGATTTTAGCTAGCTAAGGTAACGATTCCGAGTTACTCGACGGATAAATGTTACATAGCTTTGGTTTTTCTTTAGTTTTGGTTCATCTTTAGTTTTTGTTCATATTATTATGATTTTATGATTTTTAGTTAGTAACATGTTAAGTAGTAGTTAGTATGGTGTTTTATGATTTTATAACATGTTGGTTGTTCTTGTTATATTTTTTATGATTTCTTCATGATGATGATTGTTGTATGATGGATGGTTAAATTGGTTGTTAAAATGGGTGTTGATTAATTAAAAACATGTTAGAATTAATTTGGAAATTTGGGGTTGTTGTTTGGTGGTGGCCGAATTGGTGGCTGGAAAACCGGTCCAAACCAGGCCGGTCCAGGCCCGTTCAGACCGGTCTGGGTTGGTCCATGGTGGGTCCGGGTTTTGGTCTTTGGGTTGTGTCAATGTTTGATTGTTTAATTGTTGTTTTGACGGGTTTTAATTATGTTAAAGCATGCGGGAAATAATTAGAAACGGTTTTTATTAAAACCGTTAAAAAGGCCAAAACAGCCCATTTTGCCCAAAACAGGCCGTGGGGCCCATCCAGGCCCATGTGGGGTCCGGCCCAACTCAGCCCGTGGGTCCCACTTTGGGACTTGTGACGGTTTTTGAGTTATCGTCATTTTTTATCGTGTTTTGTAATATTTAGCAAGTGGGAAATGTTAATAAGTAAAATATTTAAATTAAAAAGGTTTTTCATAAAATTACTATTTCTCACATGTTAGAAATTATAAGACGAGATCGTAATTTAATTTGATATCCTTTAAGTCAAGCGGGGTTACGTAATATTTATTTATTCACATGTTAGAATTTTAATAAATAACATGTAATGAATATGTTGATTTTTATGTCTATGTCTATGTGATAAAGACTCTGCTTCTAGCCGGTTTGATCCAACGGGTTTGGTCAAACTAAGATCTAGTCAGCCCCGATTTGACTGATGACCCGTCGCGGGACTCGGGTCGGGGATTTGTCTTCCAGAAAGGTTGTATTTAATTACTGAATTAGCCTTAGTAGAGATGAGGCGATATGATATTTGATTATTATTTATATGCAATTAGTCACATGATAGGATGTGTTCCGTGACTGTTTGTTTATATGGTTGGTGTCGTGTTGACTAAGTACCCATAGAGAATTATGGATATATGGCGTCTTGACCATTCTAATTCTAAATGAGTAGCTTGGACCATGACATTGATAGGCCCGTACTATCTTTAACGAGTATATGTTCACCGCTTGATAGCTTTTGTGTCGCGGCTTGGTGGGTTTATATCCAAGTCGGGGCATGGCTGCCTGATCCGTTTTGGGACTGGAGCCAGCTTAAGTACTAGCCATCTCTGCTTAGGGGGTCGCCTAGTAGAGTTTCTCATAGACGGGTATGTCATGGGACGGGGAACGGAATAGCTGTTGTCGCTAGGTCTGATCAGTCTAGGACTAGGATGTTTTCCTACCTTGTGGTATAGCCTCGAGTTACAGAAGTCTTCTATCGCCGAGCCTAAAACTTATGCCTTTTTTGTAACGTATTGGTCTTTCATGTATGTATGATTCTATGAGTTCTAGAAAGTGAGATGCAAGCCGGCTAGGATTGATAGAGTTTGGATTAACGGTTGTTAACTGATTCACATGATTACGTGTTGATTAGGGTTTGAGTGTATCAGGGCCATGTTACTTGGTAACCGCTGAGCCAGCATACCAGCTTCCCTACCTCGAGTATATTTTATTATCAGATTCACATGCTAGCTTTCATATGATAGGTTATATGTTAGTTAACTGTTTCATAACATGAAAAGCATATCATATGTGTTAAGGTTCTGTATTTTATATATACATTGCTTTTATGTTTTTCATGTTTCATTAAACTCGACATTTCGTGGCTGGGAGAACTCGGAGTTACTCCCCACTGACTGTGGCTTCCGTGTTTATATTTAATGCGGTCGAACAGATGGTGATGCATACATTGGGTACATTGACGAGCTAGCGAGCGA